>JAZAVI010000176.1:110000-244637 GCA_036326025.1 Chrosomus eos | reverse complement strand
TGATTTATATGACCCTCGCCTCGTTTATAAAGCAGTCTGCTGAGAAATGATTTGCCCAAACATGAGCGCATTGACGTTGCTAGTCGAGAATATTTCCATCATAAACAAAACTCAGCCACTGCCTCTTCAGCGGTTCGGATTTAGGAACATTAAAATGACTGCTGTGTTCCTTATTGCACCCAAGAACAGAACACCACAATCGCTTAGGCGCCATTCTGCTCCAGTATATCAACAATGACGAACTATGATTGACATCTCACTCACGAGCGAGGGCGGGTCTGTGTTGAAACGCTGCTGTCAATCAACACTCGTGGGAGGGGCGTGCGAGCTTGTGACGTCACAGGCTCGAACGGCTCGATTTGAGGCAGGGGAAAACATATAAGGAGATTAAAACAAAACCACTGGATGGATTTTTATCATTATATGATGGTTGTGTACAGGCACTGCCAACACACATTTCAGTACAATCAACTTGTAAAAGTGCATGTACCATTATATGACCCCTTTAAGGTCCCGGCGAGGCAGAACAGAACATTGCTATAGCCTCCTCCATGCTGGGTTGTTGTTGTTGTATGTGGCGCCGCCGTGCTCGCGTCACTCCCTTACCCCTCGGTTCCTATGGCCACTGGCGGCCAGTGCGAACGCTAACAGCAAAACCGAGTTTGGGGGAGAGTCGTTCTTAGAACTGTTTAGAAGTGGACAGTTCCTATAACTAAGTTCCTGTAACTACTTGGTCGGAAAGCGGCTATAGTGCCATTTGATTGTTTATTACCTTGAGACATTTGAGTGTAGGCTACTTTGTTGACCAACTGTGTATGGTATGATTATTATTTTAAGCTTTTACAAATTAATAACTTATATTGTTCATGAACGTGTTTCCATAATAATACAATCATAAGTGGATACAGTAAACACATAAAACAGTTCAACATGGAGATAGATGGAAACAAAAACTGAAGTTCTCTTACGAGAGGTTCTCTCGTATTGCGTAAGCTAGCTTACGCTACGGGAAAGATTCCATCTTTCTGAGAAATTGAAGCCAAAAATTATCCTATAATTTTGTATCCATTGTCAACGCAGTTCAGCTGCAGCAGACCATGAGAAGGCTAGCTAGCCGCTCATTGGTTCGCTCACGGAGAACTGCTTAAGCCTATGAGGGAGCGCGGATGAACCCGCGACCAATGAGAGTCTGACTCGCTCTCCCTACGTCACCGCCCCCGAAGCGGGCGTGGACGAGGCTATAAATACCCCGAATAGGCTGAATAAAATCTGATTTTTCATCCTTCAGCGACGCACCTGCATCTGCTGATCCTGAGAGAGAAGCCGCCGTCGTTTGAAAAGGCACCTTCTAGCGAGCGTTTGGGAGACTGAGGAAGCCGGCCGTCTTCGCCACCTTCAGCCGTCCTGTGAGCTAGCGCCATCCGACGGATTGTATCCTTTATACTAAAATGCTTCCTATATATTGTTGTATCTAAAAGAGCGAGCGTCTTTTTCAAGATGTCTCGTAAATTTTCTGGCGGCTTTTGCCGCGCTCCCCTCGAGGCTGGGGACCGCCACCTCTTCTGCGCTCTCTGCCTCGGATTGGAGCACGCCGATCTCGCCCCCGCTGTGGCGGCTGCGAGCTCTGCGAAACTATGCCATTGTTGACCCCGCGGGCTCGACTTCGGCCACTAAGATGCGTCCGTGCCGCCTCTGACTTCGCCGCGGAGAAAGAAACGCCGCTCTCAGAGGCCGCCGGACCCCCAGCCGGAAGCGTTCATCCCGCCGGAGCCTCTCGCTCCCGCTCTCCATCTCCGCCGCTTCCGGACATACAGCTGCCGCCGAGTGGCCGCTCTGTTGCCTCCGTTGACGCCGCGGACACCAAGGAGACATGTTCGCTTCTCGCTTCAGACGGTGAGGATTGGTCCGATTCTCACGCCTCCTCGGCCCGAGAATCAACCGGGACCCGCGCAGCTACTTCCACCAGCGTTCGACTCCCGCCGCTAAACGGGCTGCGCCCTTTCTGCCTGATCTGCACGCAGAACTCACGAAGTCCTGGAACGCCCCGCTCTCTGCTAGAACTCGCTCTGACTCTTCCACCCCGCGTCGCGTTGTGGACGGAGCCGCAGAGAAGGGCTTTATCTCCATTTTCCCTGTAGAGGACCTGGTCGCCGCACGTCTATGCCGCCCTCCGCGAGATGGCGCTCATCACCTGTGCTACCCGCTAAAGCCTGCAGTCCGACTTCAAGCTTTCAGCCGCCGGCCAAGCAGCTTCTGCACCCCATGTCTACTACAGAGTGAGCTACTTCGTGAATGGGACGAGAGCGGGGGAAAAAATCCCCCTTCAGTCGCGGATTGAGGATTTCCTGCGAATTTTGTTCTGCCTCGTCGCGCTAGCTCCTCTGCAGGCCGCTCACGTGACCAGCCTCCTGCACGAGCCCCACCCTAGCGCCTAGCTAAACACAGTCAGACTTCTCAGCGACACCAGGGCGGCCGCCCTCGCTCGCTCTGACAGCCGCCACAGACCGCCGCCTCCCCGGGGGCCTCGGCAGAGGATCGCGCTGAAAACTGATTACTCGAAGTCTGCCTAGCGTGGTTGAGAAAAAGACGGCGCTCTCCCGCCGCGGCCGGATCGCCGTCAAAGTTTCGCCCTCTGTTAGTCCCCGCTCACGCGGCTACTACAGCAGTGTACCCCGCCATTACCAAGCCGGTATCCCTTCCCGCTTGCATGAGCACAAACGCCGTGTTTACGGCGTCCCAGAGAAATCTCAAAAAGAGCGTAAAAGCCTCTTGTGTAGAAAATGTGCCCACAACACTGTGTTCACTCATACACAAAACGCCGTGTTTACGGCGTCCCAGAGAAATCTCAAAAAGAGCGTAAAAGCCTCTTGTGTAGAAAATGTGCCCACAACACTGTGTTCACTCATACACAAAACGCCGTGTTTACGGCGTCTCAGAGAAATCTCAAAAGAGAGTAAAAGCCTCTTGTGTAGAAAATGTGCCCACAACACTGTGTTCACTCATACACAAAGACACTCCTGTTCCCGTGTCTCACACAGGGTCCACTCTCATAAAGCGGTCCCAACCCGCTCGAGTTTCAGAGTACATAAGCGCGCCCACGAACCCGTGCGCGCGTCCCACCTCTGTTACACGGTCCATAAACTTGTGTAGAGAATGTGCCCACAACACTGTGTTCACTCATACACAAAGACACTCCAGTTCCCCTGTCTCACACAGAGTCCACTCTCATAATGCGGGCCAAGCCCGCTCGAGTCTCAGAGTGTATAAGCGCGCCCACAAGCCCTGTGCGCGTCTTACTTCTGTTCACTCTGTTACAGGGCCCATAAGCTCCCCTCCGAGTGTACGTCCCGCTGTTGTAAACACTATCAGCGCGCTCACGCAGCCCGCGAAGTGCAGCGACGGGGACCATGTAGCCATTTACCCCCTAGCGTCACGCTTAAAAGCGCGGGAAGCAGTGGGTGTTAAACACAATAAAGCTAGGCTATCGCTTACAGTTTTGCCGCCGCCCTCCTCGCTTCCGAGCGCGGCTAGAAACTACTGTGAACCCAGAAGCAGTGACGCGCTGCTCCGTTCAGAGATAGCAATTCTGTTGTGCAAAAAGGCTATAGAGAGGGTGCCTCTGGCTATGAGCGAGTCGGGGTTTTACGGCCGTTATTTTCTTGTCCCCAAGAAAGACGGCGGTCTCAGACCAATATTAGACCTCAGATCGCTGAACAAAGTTCTCATGAAGAGACCGTTCAAAATGCTCACTATCAGAAAACTCCTCGCGCACGTGCGCCAGGGGGACTGGTTCATATCACTAGATCTGAAAGATGCATACTTTCAGATCCAGATAAATCCCCTTCACAGGCCATTCTTACGTTTCGCCTCGAAGGCCAGGTTTATCAATACACCGCCCTACCGTTCGGCCTATCCCTAGCACCCCGTACGTTCACGAAGTGCATGGACACGGCGCTCGCCCCCCTGCGGAGTCAGGGGCTGCGAATACTGAACTACTTGGACGACTGGCTGATTTTGGCACAATATCAGAGAGAGTTACTGTCTCATCGTACAGTTCTCCTCGACCATCTGAAAGTTTTGGGCCTCTCTGTCAACTGGACAAAGAGCGTACTACAACCCAGTCAGACTATCTCCTTCTTGGGTATAGAGCTGGACTCGGTCACGATGACGGCGCGTCTGTCAACGCAGCGCGCGCACCGTGTGCAGCGTTTCGCCGCATCTTTTCAGATGAACAGACTCACGCCTTTGAAAACATTTCAGAGAGCGTTGGGCTGTATGGCCTCAGCCTCCGCGGTGCTCCAGCTGGGGTTACTGCGCATGCGCCCGCTTCAGCTTTGGTTGAGGAGCCGTGTGTCTCACCGAGCGTGGACCACGGGCCACCAGCTGATAAAAGTAACGCAGACCTGTATCACAGCTCTGCAGCCATGGTCAGTGGTAGAAGGGTTTCAGCGGGGCGTTTCCATGGGGACAGTTTCACGCCGAAAAGTCATCTCGACAGACGCCTCCAACACGGGTTGGGGAGCGGTCTGCGAGGGCTCACCGGCCTTCGGCCCCGGTCAGCTCAAGAGAGCCTCCTACACATAAACTGTTTGGAGAGGTTGGCGGTCGAGAACGCGCTCATGCGCTTTCTCCCGCGCATTCAGGGCCACCACGTGCTGATCCGTTCGGACAATATAGCCGTGGTCTCTTATATAAACCGTCAGGGCGGAGTCAGATCCAGGAATCTTTTCCAGCTGACAGAACGCATCTTAGTTTGGTCTCAGTGTCACCTGCTCTCGCTCAGGGCGACGCACGTGCCGGGACATCTGAACGACGGTCCAGACAGCCTGTCCAGGAACCCCATTCCCCCCGGGGAATGGTCCCTGCATCCTCTTACAGTCCAGAAACTGTGGCGTCTATTCGGCAGAGCAGAGGTGGACCTCTTTGCCTCGGCGGAGAACACCCACTGCCCAATATTTTTCTCAAGGAGCGAGGACGCGCTAGCCCAAACCTGGCCCAGCCGCCCGCTTTATGCCTTCCCCCCGGTCTCTCTGTTACCACAGGTGCTTCAGAGAATCAGAGAAGTGCAGCACTCGGTGCTCCTCATAGCCCCGCACTGGGAGGGTCAGACTTGGTTTCCGGAGTTCACGCAGCTGTCACAGACAGCGCCGTGGCCCATTCCAGTCAGAGCAGATCTCCTCTCCCAAGCTCGCGGCTCGATCTGGCATCCCCACCCAGAGCGCTGGGCGCTTCACGCGTGGGTGATCAACAACTACCCGTTGCTTTGCCGGAGGGAATGTTAAACACGATCATACAGGCTAGAGCGGCTTCTACCAGAAGGCTCTATGCGTCAAAATGGTCTGTGTTCTCGAAGTGGTACACAGATAGGGGTCTGGACCCGCGGTTATGCGAGGTTCCCTCCTTACTAAATTTTCTCCAAGAGAGGCTGGACAAGGGCAGATCCCCGTCCACTCTTAAGGTATATGTGGCAGCCGTCGCGGCGTTTGCTGAACCCCGACGCGGCCAGTCACTGGGCAAAGACGGGCTGGTAGTCCGCTTCCTCAGGGGAGCTAGAAGGATGAATCCCCCGCGCCCCCCTTCGGTGCCGATTTGGGACCTTTCCATAGTTCTTGATGCTATGAAAGCTCCCCCATTCGAACCGCTAAGCACCGTGGACCTAAAGTACCTGTCGCTAAAGACCGTTTTTTTTACTCGCGCTCGCGTCAGTAAAACGGGTGGGAGACCTGCACGCGCTGTCGACCAGCGCGTCCTGTCTTGAGTTTGGACCTAATGACTCATTAGTCGTTCTCAAACCTAGGCATGGCTATGTTCCCAAGGCGTTTGGCACCCCGTTCAGGGCACAAGTTATATCCCTATCGGCTCTGCCTGCTTCCGATAGCGAATCAGATTCTAATCTCCTATGCCCGGTCAGGGCTCTGAGATTATATGTCACTCGCACAGCTCCGATCAGACGATCCGAGCAGCTTTTTGTTTCGTTCGGCGGGCGCACCAGGGGGTTGGCCGCCTCGAAACAGTCCCTACCCAGATGGATTGTTGATGCCATTGCAGCAGCATACACATCGAAAGACCTGCCATGCCCTTTGGGCATCAGGGCTCATTCCACTAGAGGCATGGCCTCATCGTGGGCATGGTCCAGTGGGATTTCCATTCACGACATTTGCGTGGCAGCGGGATGGGCTTCCCCCTCCACCTTTGTCAGATTTTACAATCTGGAAGTACCCGCTTTGCAGGCTAAACTACTAGCAGTCTAGTATGTTTCAGCTCTTCTGGTTGAGCTGCACTATAGGGGGTTAATTCACACAGACCGAGTTCGCTCTGTCCCTCTCTTTTATGTGCTTATGTACTACACAATAACCGGCCCGCTCCGATGGCCGTTTGTCACAGATACATATATTCATTCCCACTTTCGGTGTTCCCCGGGATGCCCCGCGGGACTAATAGTGGATGCTTAGCACGCACGGCGTTGACAATGGGTTCCCGTAGCGTAAGCTAGCTTACGCAATACGAGAGAACCTCTCGTAAGAGAACGAATCGGTTACCTAACGTAACCTCGGTTCTCTCTAGATGAGGGAACGAGTATTGCGTTCCTGGCCGTGCTTGTGCTACTGGCGATGTTCGCTTCAGAATTGAAAAAACCAGATTTTATTCAGCCTATTCGGGGTATTTATAGCCTCGTCCACGCCCGCTTCGGGGGCGGTGACGTAGGGAGAGCGAGTCAGACTCTCATTGGTCGCGGGTTCATCCGCGCTCCCTCATAGGCTTAAGCAGTTCTCCGTGAGCGAACCAATGAGCGGCTAGCTAGCCTTCTCATGGTCTGCTGCAGCTGAACTGCGTTGACAATGGATACAAAATTATAGGATAATTTTTGGCTTCAATTTCTCAGAAAGATGGAATCTTTCCCGTAGCGTAAGCTAGCTTACGCAATACTCGTTCCCTCATCTAGAGAGAACCGAGGTTACGTTAGGTAACCGATTCGTTTTCTTTTACCCCCGTTTTCCCCTCACACATAAGTGTGTAATTTACTCAAATGCCTTTCCTTTCATATATTTAAAATGACTTGCAGATTTATAACTTTATAACCTCTGAAGACATTATGACTGTAAACAAAAGATTTGTGCGGCTGATGCTCCTTTGGTTATGAACAGCTCGTGCTCGTGCAAGCGTGCGTGTGTGTGGTGTGTGTGTGTGTGTGCGCGTGTGCTCCGTGAGCGTGCACATCTCTGGTTGCAGTTTCGCTTGTCGCCAGAGGGGGTGTAGTTCTGCAAAAACTCAGAGACCTGCGTTATGCACCTTTAATGTTAACATATGGAACTTTGGATCTTAAACGTGTTAGTAAATATTGGGATTAACATTAACTATGATTAAATATATGCTATGATTGTCATTCATTATTATTTTATAAAAATAATGAAAGATAATGGCTTGTCTACAAACAATATTTCACACAGTAAACCATTCAGTTTGTCGACAGATGGGTCCAATGATACAGGTGACCTTTTTATTATTTCCCTCTCCCATTAAGCTTTTACATGGTGTTTGAATCCAACTTCTAATCAATCTAACATAGGATAGTTATAGAGAATGACATGTCGTGCATTGCTTGAACTGCTTCTTTTAATGTTACTGACAATGACGATGGCAGATTCAATTATTGTCTGATTGTATAAAACTTGTGGCTTGTGTTCTTAAGGAAAGGAAAAGATGAACCCTTTGACTGTCAAAATCTGCATGGACTCTGTGTTGAAAGGGCACAGTATACCATGGCAGAATTGCATTCCTCTTTCTGTGGACAATGTCAGCATCAATATGGGAGACAGGAACTCTATCAAGTCGAGGGTGATGAAAGAAAACCCTTCAGTGTTTATCCTAGGTTGCCCATGCCACATAGTGCACAACAATGCCTCTGCTGCTGGTGCCGTGTATTTTTGTCTTGTTTCCATTCTAAATATCTAAAAATGTATTTACTAGATGAGTAAAATGCTAAAAAAGATATTATTTCTTGTTTTATTTGTAAAAAATATCAAAACAAATTGAGTTTCTGCTTAAAACAAGCAAAATTATCTGTCCATGGGGAAAGAAAAATAAACTTGATTCCAATATTATTTTTCTTACCCCACGGACAGATACTTTTGCTTGTTTTAAGCAAAAACTCACTTAATTTTGATTTTATTTCCCAAGAAAACAAGACTTAATATATTATGGTATTTTACTACTTTAGTAAATGCATCTTGATTTAAGATTTCTTAGATATTTGGACTGGAAATAAGACAAAAATACTAAGTAAGAAAAGTACTCAATTAGTCTAGTCATAGCATTATAAAGATGATGTAGTTCAAGCTCAAATAAGAAACCACACAATGTCTCACAGACTATTACATGAAAGAAAATGTTAATTTGGTGTTCCTCAGGAAACCTGTCCCATTTCCATTAGAATTTCTTCTTTAAAAAGAAAATAATTCCTTCCAGATCACAGGGTTCGATGTTGAGGACCTGGCAGTAGATGTGGGCTTTTGGTTCAAGGCTAGTACCAAACGTAAGAACATATTAGATGGTAATTCACCCATTTCATTTCTCAAGATATAGTTTGCATACAGATATAGTAATACATTGTTTTTTTCTCTTAAATCATTGCACTGCTTGATTGCTGTAATCTATATTTTTCATCATCACAGAGTTCTGTACGTTTTGTGACACAAGCTACATGGAGACACTGCTGCATGTGAGCACAAGATGGCTTAGTTTGGAGATGGTAGTCAGTCGGATTCTACGTCTCTATAATGCACTCAGGAGTTATTTTGGAAGCATCCGTAAGTATAAGCCTAGTTTAGATGATTTTGAAACCATCTAAAGTTACAATGTATCATTTTCTTTGCAAAAATGTTTTTGGTTTGTCACAATGACACAGTTGAAAGGAATATAAGAATGTTTCAAATTATTATTAATTTGTTTGCCTGTTCTTTAACTCCACCGATGAGAAGCAAGCCAGGTGTGTCAGGCTGCGTGAAGTGTTTCAGGACCCGATGACAGAGATCCACCTCCTATTCTACCAGTCAACACTGATCATATTTACACATTTCAACCTGCTCTTCCAGCGGCAAGACCCTTGTGTCTATCTCCTTCACAAACAAGTACATAACACTTATTGTTGCATTTAGTTTGTTATTTGTAGTTGTAGTAAAGTTATTTGTCTACTATACTATTCACTTAACTATTTTAGAGTTATTTTAGCCCTGTGCCAATTGTGCAAATAGGTATATATTCAAGGGGGTATATATTTTTAGGGTAATGTGTGAGATTCCGTATTTCCAATAACCTAAGACTTTTACTTTTATTGTGTATTTAAGATCAGGTCTTTTATTAAGAAACTCCTGTCCAAGTTCTTGAAACCAGGAGCTTTTAGAGGGGTCAATGTGGACACAGTGGACCTCAGGGATGAGGAGAGCCAATGGCCAGGTGAATATTAGGAGTAACAAAAGCAAAGGTTTTATATAATCTGTTTGCATTGAATGCAGGTCTTCTGTTACTCTAAGCACTAAATTATCTATACATACCTTTTAGATTCTCAGCTTGGTGTTGGCTTCACAACAAGGACGACATTAAACCGCCTTGTGGAATCAGGTGATGTCTCCAAGGACTCTGCTAAAAAGTTCCATGTTGCAGCCAGGAGCTTTTTTTCAAAGCAGTCGAGTATGCCACAGCTAAGCTCCCACTACATGACCCTGTGCTGCCTGGAGCATTCAAGATTTGTTGACTTCAGACAAAAAATGGATACCAGCTTGGATGATGTGCTCTACTTTGTTCATAGGTATGTATGCAACCATCTGGGTTGTAGAGTTATATTGGTTATTCTGTTTCTGCTGCACTTTCTCAAACCAATATATCTCTGTTTAGATTCAACCATCTCCTGCCCTACAACCAACCAAGAGAGCAGGACCAGCTGAACGATGAGTTCCTGGAGTTTCAAATGATGGAGGAGGAGGATATTCCAGCATCCATCTGGGGAGAAGCAGTCATCCGGACAAACGAGGGTGGGGAGTACCACAGAATGGACCACCTTTGGGGATACCTTGGAAGTCTGAAGAATCGGGCAAGTGGCATTTTAAAATTCCCCAAACTGTCAAAGGTTGCCCAGATTGTGTTGAGCCTGCCACACTCAAATGCCGATGCTGAGCGAAACTTTTCAGCTATTGGCCTAAACAAGACTGACACCAGGAAGAGACTGTCACTTGATGGCACACTGTCATCAATTATGACAATGAGAATGAGCAGCCTTGAACCCTGCTTCAGATATGAACCTCCTGCAGAGGTAGTGAAGCAGCCCAAAACTGCCACTGTGGCACACAACAGGCCTAATTTGTAAAAATTGTGTGTTGTGGGTTTCTTGGGAGGTGGAGTAACTATTATGTGTTACTTTTGTTTTGAGATTTCTTATTGTTTTGATGTTGTTGTTTTATGTTTGTTATTTAATCACCTTTATCTTTTTTTTTATAGTGCAATCAATAAATGAACTGTACATTTTGAAAATGCGTTTCCATTCTATTAGTTTTTTTTTTGTGTGTGCATAAATCAGGGTTTATATTAAGTAAACAAGGACTGGCATTTTTTAAATTAGGGTTAGGGTTACCAAAAAAAAATTCCGCGCATACGCACTGATATTTTACAGGGTCTCACTCCAGCCAAAGTCCCAAAGTTGCCAACCCTGCAGTGTAGTCCTGATACAGTTTGTCTTCATCAATGCCAAAGCTAATTTGTCGACCAGTCGCTCGAGAGCATCCCATTCCATTGGACCACTCAGTTCCAGACAGCTAGCGTTAGACATAACTGGATCATCAAAATCAAAGTTAGCCTCCAGGGATTGAACAGCCTTTTCAAAAAAGCTGTCGACCAGTGTTGCAAACTGAGTTTGGTCTCTTGCCCTTAGTTTTCGGAAAGCTTGCTTTGTTTTACTACTATAAAATCTGTCTGCAGGACGCGGGATTAGCTGGGCAATCGGCTAATTACTCTGTGAACATCCAGTAGAGTAGCACTCTCATTTTCCAACTTCCGAATTGCGCTGTCAAATTCCTGCATTGCATTGTGCATCAGAGCAGACAGAAAAATATGGGGTATGTTTCAGTTCTGTAGCTAAACGCTCCTGGCTGAAAGGTGCAAGGACGTTTTGAAATGAAGCTTCACTTTTTGTTCTTCCACATGACATTTTTGTGGCAATACTTGAGTCATGAAAGATTTTCGCACTTACTTTATTACCACAATCTATAGACAAGTAGCTGTGGCCGTGAATCACTCCGTGGTATACACTGCTAAGCTCCGCTACTGCAATCCTGTCTTCCTCTGGTGAAACTTTCTTTGTCATAAAAGTTGCAATGGCTAGATTTACTTACGTTTACTTAATGAAAAACTCTGGTGCTTCTTTGTTTTTGCATGATTTTCCAGCGCTGTTTTTCCTTCATATTTAACTGAAATTTCAGGTAGCGGGGAACGGGTCTCCTTGGGTGGGCCTTACCCATTCAGAAAAGTTTTCTCTTTTCGCCCAGTCTGAGTTGTAGGTTGTAAATCGTTTTTTCTTTGGCGGCTCATGCGATTTTGTGCACTAATCTGTGCTGGATTAGATTGTCTGCTTGTTAACAAGCACGCTTTTTGGTGCACCTAAAATATTTACTGCATTTTTTGTCAAATTGTTTCCTCGTGTAACACCTTTGTCAGTCCATACACAGTTGACAAGTTTAAAGATCACACTAACAACAGAATAGATTTAATAAACTTTACTGAAATATTCATAGTAATTTTTCTTCTCATCATCATTTCTTGACCCTCTGTCAATGCCTCTTTGCTTGTTGCTGTATTTATGGATTTAGCTGTAGCAGAGATAGCGTGGGTGCATGGGTGCGGCCGCCCCAGGGCCCCGTGCCTATTAGGGGCCCCTCAAACGCCGCCGATCTTGCGTCACTGGACAGGAACGTGGCCCTCGCCAGCAGTGATGCCGGTAATGCGTTATGTTTTTCCAGACATTAGAAAAATATCAGTCTACACATGCGTTCTATAGGCTATTTCACACTTACATATAATTAGAGGGAGAAAGTTTAATGCGTATTTGGCGTGCTGTCCGGGGGGAGGGCTTCGTGCTCGGAATTCGGCCCGAACCCATAATACTCCCCCGGTATGTAAGTGCTTATGACAAAAAGTGAGGAGAAAGGGGTGGTGGAGGGATGCTGCAAAAACTGCCAATGCAACGAGGTGAGACCGCTGGGTATTTATAGCTCTCATCGTTGATTGCTGAGTGCTCTCCACCCGTGTTAATTATCTGCGCGTGCTCCTCCCGAACTTGGTTAAATAAAACATCATTTAATAGGGAAATGCACATCCGTAACGGACATGACACAAAAACAATTACTTTTAGGTAGCAAAAGTGCAAAAAGTAGCTAATATAGGCTACCCATCGGATGAAGAAGGGTTGGCTCTCCACAGAACATAAAATATTCAATTACTCTTATTTTTCATATACGCATTTATGAGGGAAAAACATAGTTACGTGACAGTTCTCCGTTACGGACGCGATCGCTCTGAAAGCGGCACTGAAAGACTTGCTTTAAAACGTTCACAGAGGCATCAAACAAAAGCACAAGCCTTTCATTAAGGTGAATTTCGTTTTGTATTAATTGTATCTTAATTTTAATAAATGTTTCATCAACCAATTGCAACCAAATATATTTAATAAATAAGAAGTAGCTAAATATAGCAGTCACGACATGGAGGCGCCGGCGAGTGAACTGGAGCTCGTCTTGTGAGTCATAAACTAACCGAAACACAGCGTATATGGTAGGCCTACTTGCTTCGAGGAGCTCTTTTCCTAAACGCCATTTAAAAAAAATAAAAAAATAGTTTGTCATGTCATTTTGATGTGTTCTGAACCTATTCACTGCTCCATCAATGCATGCCAAATCGCTATATTTCCTTGTTTAAAATGTAGCCTACTGCAAGATGCAGTTCTTTTCCAAACCGCGATAAGCGCCAAACCTATTTTTAGCCTAAACGCGATAAATCCTCTCTCGACAAATCAGAATTCAGTGAGCGTTCTACGCAATCCAACATTGGCGCGCTGAACAGAGGTTTGTTTATGTTCATTCATTCCTCAAAATGAGTGCTTTAAACGGTGATAACACTTTTGATGGCCTTGATGAGCCAGTGAGACCTACACCTGGGGTAGATGCTGCTGCCAAAGGTTTCTGTTTATAATTTCTGCCAAAAATGGCATTCGACAATCAAGGAGCAAAAGTCGAATATCCTTCGAAAATCTAAATTTTTATTTGATTTTTTATTAATCAACTGTTTTCTGTGTGTCAGTGTCTGCAAAGATGAAATTGACGATCATCATCTCTGTAGTGAACGCACCTAGAGAGAAATGCATGTAATTGATTACATAATTAGAGAGTATGCTATTTAATAAAAAATATATTAAAATTAAGATAAAATTTATACAAAACGAAATTCACTTTAAAGAAAGGCTTTCTACAAAACAAAACTTAATTAAGTGGCCAAAATCATCCATTTTTGGATTTTTCTTTTGTGGATTTATAGCGTTAAAAAAAAAAATACTTTGGATTTATCATCAACTTTGATTTATTAATCATTGTTCAACATGTTCAGACTGAGGGCAAAAAAAAAAACATTTTAACAGGCTAAATTGAATATTCACAAAATGTGTGGGTCTAGGTAAAAAAAAAAAATCCTGAAAACTATTGAAATGGATTTATCGCGTTTTGGAAAAGAGCTCCTCAAATATATATATAGAAAGCTTGAAATGTGTAGGCTACTTTTAAACAGACCAATTCAAAATGAAAGAAAACAGACTGTTCTCTGCTTATGTAATCCGTAAATGAAATGTGCATCTCTCTCTGGCGTTCACTAGGCCTATTGAAGATCGCGAGTCAGCATCGTCAAACTTCATTTTGCAGCCGACACTGACACACATAAAACACTTTATTAATAAACAATTAAAATGTCTCCTTGCTATATTTGACATATTCATAATCTTTACTTTTGTGACAGCTTGTAGATGCTTTATTGGCAGCGCCACCTTAGGCTACATGAACGCGTCACCACCGCATAACCCCCGTCACTATTTTGAGTTTGTGTCAGCTAAAGATGGCAATATTACAACGCAGTCTCATGAAAGTGCGTATCAATACCACGAATGTTATTTCTCGTTGCATTTATATGCCAAATATTGTTTTTACGTGCATATGTTACGCACTGAAAACCCCTTGGGAAGGATTAGGGGGAGGGGGGATGGGGGTGCGTGCGTATTACACGTCATAAAGTGCATATCATATGCACGCGAAAACGGCGTATCATACACGCAAAAACTGATTTTGGCGTTTAAATGGCGCGAAAAATAACATGCGTGGTATTGATACACTCTGTGCTAGTGGGACAAAGTGCTATCTTTACAAAAAAACACTAGGCCTACTACGTCAAATTTGAAGAAACATTTGGAGTGAGATCAAGAAAGACATTTTGTCTTTTGTTTTATATTTTAGAAATCCAGGCAACAAAACACTACATTATAAGCAGACACATTAAAACAAATCAAATTTATGAAGTTAAATTTTGTATTTCGGTCAAAAAGCAAACTTATCAGCAAAATTTAACACAACTAGCCTATATTTACCGGCCTGCATCATGGAAATTGACAAGCCAATGAGCCACGCTCTCTTTATTTTTTCACCTCGTTATTTCGTTCTTGAGTCAGAATTTTTTTTTTTCAAAAATTAGGCAATATTTATCCAGGGAGTACAGTGGGTGGCGTGAGGTGCCGAATGTAGCCTAATGTAGAGATAGTTAGGAAAATGGAGAGAAAAATAAATGGGGCGCATTAAAAGAAAATAACAGATAGTCTTTTTGTTTTATTTAACATATAAGCTTACTTGGCTCAACAAGTGACACATTATTACATATGCATTCATCCGATATTTTACGTTTTTTTTTTTTTAGGGTTTTAATTTTAAAATGACTTGGTAGCAGAGGGCCCCATGATGAAGTTCCGCCCCCACTGTACTGAGAGTCTAGCTCCGCCCCTGGGATTTAGTACACTGGTCAGTTCCAATCTTCTTGGGTGCAATTTGGAGAATATGTTCACAGCTTCATCCAGGTTGACTGCCATGTCATAGTGTGTATGGATGAGGGCCAGGGATGACAAGCGGTCCTCTCCCATGCTGCTACGCATGAAAGTGTTCAGTCTCTGAGTGCTGGCCGACCATTCACATTCACATGAGGTGACTGGCAGAGTACAAGCTATTTTGAGAAGCTTAAAGATGTTTGGGTAGATCAGCGCATCACATTTTTTGATTGCCTCAGCACATGAAGTTGGTCTTTTGTAATGATGACGTGTTTTGCCACTTCAGTGTCCAGCGATTCAGTTCCTGGTTAATCAGCTCTGGTGAAGGTAAGTCATCTTGGTAAAGTTGGACTACTTCAGAAATGTCCACTGTCACACCTGAGTTGCACTGTATAGACGGAATTAGACCCAGGAGCCTTGATGCGGTTACAGATAGAGGACTGAATCTGGATTCAAACTCCAAGATGACATGGTCAAGGAAAGGTATAGCCATGTTGCGACGATAGTAGTCCTTCACAGTTTCAGCAGGTACATTTCCTCTGTGTGTCTGCCTTCCAGCAACACGTGGTTGACTGGTAGGCTGAACATCGACCTGAGCAGCCATCCTGATGGCTTGCTTGTAGATCTGGTTGAAGTCATCCTCAATTGTCTCGCGTAGCTCCTTGTAGATATTCTTGACCTCATCAACCATGCTAAATGCCTCCACGATGTAACTGAGGCTTTTTGCCGCTTCACTGTGATGCCTGTAAGGTGGGACAAGACTTGATAGACGATGAGGAAGGTCAGGATGAAACCAAAGTTTTGGAGCCCAGACAAGAGGACTATAGGCCTCTGCTTTGTACTTGCTCTGCCACCCAGTGGTGACATCTTGGCTGCAATCTTCTGTATGGAGACCAATTGATATGACTTCTATAGCCTTAACAATAAAGACGAAGGCACTATAAAAGTGCTGTATGCGTCATGTCTTTCTGCCCATCTTGTGCGACATATGTCAATCAGTGGTTTCCTCTGTCCCATAGAGTGTGCATCCTTATGTACAACCTCCATGAGTAGTTGCTCCCTCCTTGGGCTGTAGGTAAAGAATATGATGTTAGACTTCATCTTGTCAATCATGTTGCGCACAACTGGAAGAGCACAGGAGCGTGCAATGACAAGGTTCAGGCAATGCCCATTACAGTGCATGTACACTGCTTTAGGTTCTTGATCAGAGCCTGGACACCAAAATTTTCACTGCTCATGTTGCTGGCACCATCATACCCCTGGCCTCTGCAATCACCAATCTCTATGTTGAGATGACTCAGCACATCCTTAATTGCAGTTGCAATGTGGCTGCCTGTGATTCGTGGCAGAGAGCAAATCTCCAGCAATTCCTCCCCGATATTTAGGTCTTTGTCCACAAACCTTACACACAATGGCATCAGCTCTATATTATGGGATATCACCTCATCAGCCATGACTGTATAGATCTGTGCATTTTTGACCTGGTCCACAATCTGGGCCTGAATTATTCACTTTCCTATCACGTCAATCATCTGATTTTGGGTTTGGGGCGAGAGGTAGGTGGCATTTCTGAGCTTTGGCCGTTCCATGTGCTGCTTCAGCTTCTCATCATGGTTTGCAAGTAGTTTCATCAGGGCCAAAAAATTTCCATGGTTGCCAGTAGAATTCTGCTTCTCAGATGTACCTCTAAGTGCAATGCACGGGTGACCACAGTAAAGTACACTCTCTGCTACAGACTTGAGTATGTGCCTGTTTTCTTTGATATTGGCTTTCTTTTTACTGTCATAAGGACATAGATTTGTGTCTGAGGTTTTTCAACTGACTGGAGAAACAACTGAGCATTTTCAACTGCAGCCAAGTGATATGCTTTTGTTGAATGGCTACCTATTACCATGCTTTTCTTGTGCTATTTTGTGAATGGGGCATTTACTAACACTCCCATTTGTTTTCTCTCTTTGGCATTGACAATCAGGGCACAGCACACACAGAAGAGACCATCAAGGTTGGAACTATACACCAACCACCAGCCATATTCCTCCAACCACCCGAGTTTGAATGCTCTATTGCAGCCAGCAAGAAATTGTGTTGGAAAAATGAAGTTTTTAGAAGGCTTGTACTTCTGGCCATCAGACATTTTACGCACACTCTCTAAGATTTCTTCAACCGATTTTGTGGCCTGAATGAAAAATCCTATATCATTAAATATGTCCTGACCTTCCATGACAGGGTGTGGGTCCTCTTGACCTTCTCTGAGCTGTTGCATTTCTCCTTGACCTTCCCTGAGCTGTCACATTTCTCCTTGACCTTCCCTGAGCTGTCGCATTTCTCCTTAACCTTCCCTGAGCTGTCGCATTTCTCCTTGACCTTCCCTGAGCTGTCCATTTCTCCTTGACCTTCCCTGAGCTGTCGCATTTCTCCTTGACCTTCCCTGAGCTGTCGCATTTCTCCTTGACCTTCTCTGAGCTGTCCATTCTCCTTGACCTTCGAGCTGTCGCATTTCTCCTTGACCTTCCCTGAGCTGTCGCATTTCTCCTTGACCTTCCCTTTTGATTTGATTTATTAGACAGTAAAAATAATAAATGCATACAAAATGCCATCACAGTGACATTATACATTTATCAGAACTGTCGAGGATAACACAAGAAAGTTACAAACTTATTTTCATTGTGGTCCTCGTTGTTGTCTGATAAAGATGTCAAGGCAAGCTACAGATGACTAAAAAGTGCCCTGTACACCCAAACACATCCAAATACATATAAAATAAACATAAAATACATACACTAAAATAATAAATATTTCAAAATCTACATTAACATTTATCTATTTAGCATTAAGCAACCATTCACCACATGCTCGATTAAAACATCAATCTGACTGACTAGACTTAATTTTTCCATGTTTATTCCATTCCATTGCTGCCATGTGCAAAAAGGTGTTTTGCCCAGAACAGCTCTTAAATCTACATGGAACTATGTTTGTGACACTGCCTCTAGTTGAGTAGCAATGAGAGTTCCTAATAAGCTTAAAATAATCTTTAAAATAACTTGGCTCATTCCTATGCAAAATCTTTCATGTAACCTCATTTTTAACTGTCTCACCCAGTTCCCTATCGAGGAAACTCGACAATGCATCGAGAATCGACACTTTGGGGGCGCTCCCTTAGCGTGCGCCTCTGAAGTAAAAATGAAACTAATCCAATCCTGATTGGTGTTGCGTCGTGACGTAACATGTGACGGCATATCTGGAAGTATAAAGGTGACGCTGACGCATAGAATGCCAGCTATCGCTCTTCAGCAAGCGCTCTCTGTGAAACTGTCTTTCTTATTTGATGTTGTTTGTCTGTGCTAAGCTCTATATTATGGCGAGTGAACAATACTCTAAGTGTGTGCACCCCTGCCCAAGATTATATGCCACGGGTGGGGACACGCATCTGCTGTGTGTGTGTGTATTGTTTAGGGGCGCAGCACGCACAGTCAGCGCCTCGAGAGGGCTGCCTGTGATACTGTGAAGCACTTCCTATTAGAGTGCTGCGCTCTCGCTTGGCTATATTATTTCACTGATGATGGCCAGGCTCGCGATCCTCGCGATTCGGGTCCCGCGTCCGTTGAGGCGGCGCGACGGCTTAGATCGCGGAGATCGCAGAAGGATCTCGCGGATGAGAACGAGACTGCTGAGGCACCTTTTCTCTCATCATCCGCAGATTCTATGACACTAGTTCACGACGCAGACGCCCGCGATGCGGCTTCTTCTGCCCGTGACGAGTGCCCAGTGCTCGAGCTATATGTTTATAAACAAACAAAATTATAAATCAGGAAGTGGATGTGCTCAGCATCGGAGAACGAGCAACATGAGTCACACTCGCCGGCTTATGTTTCTGCTTATGTAGAGCTTGTATTGTTGTGATGAGTGCTGTGGCCAGTATTAAATAAATAAATAAATAAATATATTTAAATATTAGGGCCGGGACTCGATTAAAAAAATTAATCTAATTAATTAGAGGCTTTGTAATTAATTAATCGAAATTAATCGCATTTTAATCGCATACATTTTTTACCTAAGAACAGTGAGAAGTCATTTTTTTCACATGGATTTTTAGTATACCATTAAATAATGACTGAATACATCAGCTTAAGCAACAACATATTGTTTATTTTTGTTCAACCAAGTCCAGCAGATCAGTGCAATTTTTGCCATTAAGTGTAGCAATAGCATATTGGAACACTACACTAATAGCAATAGCGAATTCCTTGTTGCATAGCTTGCACACAACCATGCTCTTATCGACGCTTCCATCCGTTCGTTTTTTATAACAAAATTTCACATCCGGGGCCAACCAAAGCGATCCAGGCAATCTATTTTTTTTTTTTTGCAGAACTTATACATAACTACCAACTCAGGGAAGTTAAGCAAGGTGTACAAACAAACAAACAAACAAACAAACAAAGGTACCTAACAGAAAATAAATATCCTGGGTTTGCATACATCAAATTACATAAAAAAGAAAGAAAAGCATCATAATGCATCAAAACATTTTCACTTTTCTTGTTATTTAGTTATAAGTCTAAGGGACGAAATAAAAGAGTCAAAATCAGCCAGAAAAAGAGGAAAGCTCAAAGGAGATTTAAGCCATTTTTGCTTGTGGATGAAGAATTTTGCATACAAGATAAAGAAGTTAACAACATACTCAAGGGAAAGCAACTTATGATTTTCATAATAAAAAATAAACTCTTTGAGAGTGAAGGTGTGAGTCACATTTGTAGGGCTAAAAACAAAAGAACTTAATTTAGTCCGACTGACTGAGGCGATCTATGAAGCGCGATCCCGTCAGCTCTTCTGACGCTAGTTGGTGCTCCAGTATAATCGGTCCGCCGAAACTCATCCAGTGAGAAACGTTCCGCGGTGCAAAGTCTAAAGTCTGTAATTAATTAATCTTAATTAACGCGTTAAAGTCTGTAATTAATTAATCTTAATTAACGCGTTAAAGTCCCGGCCCTATTAAATATATAAGCTGGCCACAAAATAAGCAGGATGATCCCCGTCAAAATGAACTAGACGAGAGATTCCTGCAGCACCGTTCACAAACTCAGAGCTGGGGCTTACTGTTTTTCCCAGATCTTTATAAAAATATATATATATGTGTAGATCCTGGGAGAAACCCCACACTTTACGTATCTCACCACATTCATTATATGTTTATTCGAATGTGGTGGGTGCGAGAGAGTCGGGTTATGGCAAGTTGCCACAGATGGAGGAAGCTTTAGTGAGTTTTCTTTCTCCTGATCTGGCATCTTTGCTTTAAGCCCCGGTGCTGCCCAACAAACCGTGCAGGGACACCTCTGCACTGGTTGGCTGGGCTTATATGGTGCAGGAAATCGATGTTGCTCTTCCCCCGTTAAAAACGTTTCGGGACACGCAGGCTGCACTGTCCGCCCCACAGGCTTGCGGCCAGGCAGCTTTCGCGTTCGCCCATCGAGAATCGTTTTTCGGTCCAGCCCTGCCGGAAACCCGCTTCAGGGGGTCAGGAACGAATCCGATTAATACCGAAGCAGGCTTGAGAGCCTGGTTCCTTTGGTAAAATATTTCAAAAAATAATAAAAAAAAAAAACAAAAAATTGAGTCAGGCTGGTGCGTGCCTGCACTCTATGACGATTTTGCACGCGTACCAGGCCGATCTTCTTAAAGATCTAAATAAGGGAATATTTTCTGTTGGCCGCTCCGCTATCTCCTTCTGGCCTGTTTTCCAACGCTGTCACTACAGTCGTTGACAGGTTTCAGGAAGCGAAAAAAAAAAAAAAGAGGGCTGCCCCCCCGCTGTGGAACAATCGAGGTTGTTCTAGCAGCAGGTGCCCTCGGGGAAGATGTTGTTGTCCCGCCGTCTTTGACGCTTCGGGCCACATCGATTTCCAGCGAACGCACACCATGGGCTCTATCTTGCACCCGGCGCAATTGACTTTGTACACTGACGCATGTATCATTCCTATTTTGCACCCGCGCAAAGCGGGCTTTTCCCTCCACAGACGCGCGTCAGTAAACTAGGAAATGAACTTGCGCTCCCTGGGCGGGTCGGCACAAAAATGAGGCGTGTTTCGGCGCAAACATTCCCTAGTGCTATTTTGCACTTCCAGAAAACAATTCCGCCACTGACCAAAAAAAACCTGGTCTAAAGTCAGTGGCGCGTTGCACGTTGTTCAGAATGCTATTTTAAGCGCGCGATGCTTGGCCATAATGTAGCGGGTGCACAACGCGCACACACTTTGATTCTCTCATCAACACAGATGCAGCAGTTTTTATTTTTGCAAATCATACATTATAACAAGGAAATATATTACCACACGAGGGAAATCAGTGTGGTGTCCATGAAGATGTGAAAAAATAGGCATAAATCTAGCTTACACATTTACCAGTGTATATTGGTAATTTTTCAGGCAAATTGTAGGCCCAATAGTGGCAAGACACATATGTATATAAGGAAATCTGACAAATTATTTTGTCCGTCAAGAACTTGGAAATAAAAATCGAAAGACTGCGAAATCACCTTTACCATAATGTAAGTACATTAAAAACCTTACTCTTTAAAGGGTCATGAAACCCCCCTCTTTCAGCTCAAGTCTAGCTCACAATCTTTTTGAAAAATGCAACTTAAATGGGCGTGGATGCTGTGAGAAGGGAGGGAGTGGGTGTGGTTTGGCCATCACATCGCCAGTGGCCCATGCATATCGACTGTCACTAAAAAGCAGTGGTAAAACGTGAGGAAATGCTAGATTTTTTTTATAGCTGGCAAAGTTAAAGTCTAATGAAATACACTGACACTTTATTATTGTCCTTTCAAAAGTAACTGAATGCCCTGCTAAATATATTAGCCTACAGTAATCGTAATTCTATTTAAAACATATTAATGTAGGCTACATGTATAATTATAATGTCATTATAAAATATATAGTTGTTTATATAGACACTAAATGCATATATTTGAAAATAATTAATTTTCCACTTAAAAAACGTTCCGTGCATAGCGTAGATCTACGCGCCCGCTGAACTCCCATGATAAAGATGGCTCTGTGGAGGTGGAGGACTTCTCATTTTAGACACACACACACATACCTCTGAAGGGATAGAAAAGTCCTCGGGACTTGGTAACGTTACCGCATCACTCGCAAGACGCAACCTGCATTGGTCGTCAACAAGGCGAAGTCCACCATTCTCTCTCGAGAAAAATGTTTGCGGCACACACTATAGTTCAGATGTGTCCGTGGTTGATCAAACCAGGCGCCCGGAGCCAGAGTCCAGCCCTGGCAGCATCGCGGGGAAACATATTCAACCCACTTGGACTTTTACACCACGAAAACAAACACTTGTTGCGTCCCATGATTGTCTCTCTCATCTATAGGCTACTACGCGATATCACAGTTTGACATGTCTGTCATTGGAAAGATCCACGTGGTGTCATGAATAATTAAGAGACAGTGTCTTCTCATAGGATATGAACTCAGTCTCATTAATAATTATGAGAAACCGATGAGTCATCAAGCACTCACAGTGCACGGCCACGTCACAGCCTGTGACGTGGACACGATGAAGATTTTAAACCCGGAAGACGAAAAAAGCGGAAAAAAAAACTAAAATCTAACCATTTTAACCCTATTATTAAATCTAACAGATGCTAACATTGTCTTCAATGGTGTTCAACACACATACCTCTGTTAAAATCTCAGAAAATTTGGTTTGGGGTTTCATGACCCTTTAACTTACCAGTTAAGTTGAGCTTTCTCATATTTTTTTCTATTGATTTGGATGGGTTTGTCCCATCCCCAATGTCAATTCTCATTATTTTACGGCCCTGACGAGAACATCGATCTCCTCGGCTGTGAACCGATTCTGATGCGCGCCTGGTGCGCGCGCCATAATAATAACAATCTGCCATGCGACATGCGCTCCTGCTCTTAAAGGGTATGTTGGATGACGCTCTGATTGGTTTATTTCACGTTACGCCCAAACCACACCTATGAATAATGAAGCTACTTCAGACCAACCTCTTTTAGATTTGCGCCAGGCGCAAGAGGCATTTATCCTGCCGGGAAAATAGCAACAGCGCCGGGATCCGCCCACAAAGTTACTTGCGCTTTGCGCTTTGACACTTGCGTTTCAGATCGTGCGCTGGGTGCAAGATAGGGCCCCATGGCGTTCGCCCCAAAAGCTTGCAACAGGGCACCGACTATGGTCACAAAATCTGTATCGACTTTTTTCCTGCCGGTCCACCGCTTCAGGAAGTCGAGAATAGTGCTCGAAAAACACCCGAGGCCAGCCTCGAGGGGCTGGTTCCCTTAGTAGATTTTGTAGAAGAATGGCAACGCCTTCCGAACATATATCTATATGGGTCCTGTATATTATAAAATATTATAAAATATGGGTACAGATTGCAGTTCGGTCACCGACCTCCCTAGTTTGCTGGGGTGGTACCGACTGCAGTGGTTCCAGAACAGGCTCGGGTTATGGAACAAGAGGTACAGACTCTACTGGAATTAAAGGGCCATAGAATGTGTTCCCCTACCAGACAGGGAGTCAAGGTTTTACAGCCGGTACTTTATAGTTCCAAAGAAGGATGGCGGACTGAGGCCTATTTTAGATCTAGGGCTTTTTGAATCATTCTTTGAGGAGATTCAGGTTCAAAATGCTTACTGTTACCATTATCGTGAACCAAATCAGATCCGAGGACTGTTTTGTCACGATGGATCTAAAAGACGCTTATTTCATGTCTCCATCCTTCCATATCACAGGAGGTTCCTGAGGTTGCTTTCGGGGGTGAAGCATACCAATATCGGGTTCTTCCGTTCGGCCTAGCACTCTCTCCCCGCACGTTCACAAAGTGTATGGATGCGGCTCTGGCTCCACTGAGGCTTCAGGGCATCCGTATACTGAATTACATCGACGACTGGCTCATATTGACCCAGTCTCAGGAAATGGCAGTTCGGCATCGAGATGTCGTCCTTGGCCACATTCAGAACCGGGGGTTGAGGCTCAACACTAAGAAAAGGTGTTGGACCCAGCTCAGAAGACTACTCTTCTGGGCGTGGTACGGAATTCGGTTACGATGCGGGCACGTATGTCTCCCGTTCGTATCGAATCCATCCTGGCCATGGGGTCCAGGATAAAGCTAGGCCAGGCCATCATTGTAAAGCAATTTCAAAGACTGCTGGTCCTCATAACAGCGGCATCCAACGTAATTCCTTTGGGCCTGCTTCACATGAGGCCCCTTCAATGATGGCTCAAAAGCCAAGGGTTTTTTCCCCAAGGGGAATCTGTTCCGTATAATAAAGGTTACGCACAGATGCCTTCGTTCCCTATTAATATGGAAGAAACCTTGGTTCTTGTCCCAAGGTCCAGTGTTAGGGGTGTCATGTCGCCGGGAAACTGTTTCGACAGACGCTTCCCTCGCTGGCTGGGGCGTGGTCTAAGGCCGCTTTGCCAGGGGTCTGTGGCAGGAAATACTATCTATAAGAACAATATATGTCCTGGGGGTTCTGAATTAGGGAGCAGACATCCTGTCGAGGCAGGGGCTGAGGCCCGGGAATTGAGACTCCATCCAGAGGTGGTGGAGTTGATATGGCAGAGGTTTGGACCAGTGGAAGTGGATCTGTTTGCGTCTCGAGGGACGTCCGTCCAACTGTCCACTTTGGTTCTCCCTCACTCATCCAGCCCCGCTGGGGCTTGGATGCCATGGTACAGGCCTGGCCGAGGCTTCGCCTGTACGCTTTTTCCCCCGATCGCTCTGCTCCCGAGTCCTGGAGAGGGTCAGTCAGGAGGGCATCAGTCTTCTTCTGGTAGCCCTGTGTTGGCAAGCCCGAGTATGGTTTTCAGACTTAATTTCACTCCTGATAGCTCCGCCATGGCAGATTCCTCTGAGGAGGGATCTGTTGTCTCAGGCGGAAGGCACTATATTCCATCCTCATCCAGAGCTGTGGAAATTGTGGGTCTAGCCTCTGAGGGGGCTCAGTACCTAGATGCTGGTCTATCATCTGGGGTGGTCGAAACCATACTTATCTCTAGGGCTCCGTCTCCTAGGAGATTATATGGCCTCAAGTGGAATGTTTTTCCACTTGGTGTAGAGAACTTGAGTTGGGCCCAGTTAACTGCCCAATGGCTTCAGTTCTGGAGTTTCTTCAAGATCATTTCTCTGCGAATCTCTCCCCATCCACATGTAGGGTGTACGTGGCTGCCATTGCGGCATTCCATGCACCACTAAATGTTGGGCCTTTGGGGAGGCACCAACTGGTCAAACTATTTCTCCATGGTATTGGAGGATGAGACCGACAGTCAGGTCCAGGGTTCCTTCCTGGGACCTGGCGGTGGTTCTCGAAGGGCTATTCCTGGCTCCCTTCGAAAACCTCCAGTTGGCTTCACCTAGGACCTCACGTTCAAGATAGCCTTTCTCTTAGCTATTTCTTTACAGAGATTGGGAGATCTCCAAGCCCTGGCATTATCGCCAGCTTGCTTGGGATGTGCCCCCGGCGGAGTTAAGGCCATCCTGCATCCGAGACCCAGCTATGTGCCTTAAGTGCAATTTATCATGGCTAGGTCCATGGTCCTGCAAGTATTTCATCCTCCACCTCATGTGTCGGCAGAAAAGGAGAGGTTCCTTGCTCTGCCAGTCAGAGTTCCGAGTATTTACCTTGAGAGGTCCTCTTCTTGGAGGAGGTCGGACCTACTGTAGTGTGTTTTGGATCACCTATTAGGGGCTTACAAACCATAAGTAGACCTACAAGGTGCGCAATTTGCCTTCACCTTTGGCCGTTAGGGCTCTTTCTACTAGAGGCATGGCGTCCTCTAGGGCCCTCCTTTCGGGAGTTCCCATCCAGGAGATCTGTGAGGCAGCCGGTTGGGCTACCCCACACACTTTTGTTAGGTTCTATATTCTGCACCTCCCTAGTACGCCTGGCGCACATGTGCGTGGCCTAGTGGGCATTCGTTCCCCAAAGTGTCGATTCTCGATGCATTGTCGAGTTTCCTTGATAGGGAACGTCTCGGGTTATGACTATAACCCTTGTTCCCTGAGAAGGGAACGAGACAATGCATCGCTCTGCCACGCCCCTCGAGGCCTTAGAGCGTCTTGCTTCATCGCGAGGCTGGCATTCTATGCGTCAGCGTCACCTTTATGCTTCCGGTTATGCCGTCACATGTTACGTCACGACGCAACACCAATCAGGATTGGATTAGTTTCATTTTTACTTCAGAGGCGCACGCTAAGGGAGCGTCCCCAAAGTGTCGATTCTCGATGCATTGTCTCGTTCCCTTCTCAGGGAACAAGGGTTATAGTCATAACCCGAGACGTTTTTGACTGTTAGCCATTTTAAATTCTTAAGTTCAGAAGAGCCGACATGGTTCCTATTGTTGAGATTTAATATCATCCTGACTAATTTATTCTTTGCCGTATGAAGTTGAACTTTTATCCACTTGGGCGTGCTGCTGTAGTACAAGCATAATCGAAGTGCGGCTGAATTACAGCATTTGCTAACATTATTAGAGTTTCTTTATTTAGAAAATGAGCCTTACGTGTCAGAAATTTAATTCTTTGGTTCACTTTTGTGATAACCCTTTTGCCCATATTTTCTCCACTCAAAGAACTATTTAAATCACAGCCTAAATATTTAACACAATTTTTAACTTCAATCTGGGTACCACCCACAGAAATTCTAAGCTCAGGAGTCCTACTCAACCTTATTTTTGAACCAAATAAAATAGATTCAGTTTAGCCTAAATGCAAGGACAGTTTGTTCACAATCAGCCATTCACTTACGTTCTTTAACTCATCACTTAGATGGTTATCAATCACTTGTTTGTCTTTATGGGAGAACACCAAGGCTGAATCATCCGCATAGAGAAAAAGATTACAATTGCAAACAGATTTCATATCATTTATATACAAGAGAAACAACAATGGACCCAGGACACTACCTGTGGCACACCACATGTTATTTCTCTAGCCTCAGACAGAGTTCCGTTAATATCAACTCTTTGATGCCTCTCTGTCAAGTACGATCGAATCCATTCACATGCCATACTGTTAAAACCTAGGGCTTTTAGTTTAATCAGCAAGATCTGATGGTCAACGGTGTCAAATGCTTTCTGGAGGTTTAACAATACCATGCCACAGAGTTTACCCAAATCGATCTCTCTTCTTAAATAATCTGTCAAATATAATAAACATGTATCATAGAATAAGATGTTCCAGCCCGATCTCATGAAAGTGCGTATGAATACCACGAATGTTATTTCTCGTGGCATTTATACGCCAAAATCAGTTTTGGCGTTTATATGATACGCAGTTTTCGCGTGCATATGATACGCACTTTATGGCGTGTAATACGCACGCACCCCCACCCCCCCCCCCCCCCTCCCCCTAATCCTACCCAAGGGATTTTCAGTGCGTAGCATATGCACGCCAAAACTATTTTTGGCGTATAAATGCCACGAGAAATAACATTCGCGGTATTGATACGCACTTTCATGAGACTGCGTTGGATGTTCTGAAACCAGATTGCAATTCATAAATCAAATCAGAATTACTAATGTAATTATTTATTTGCTCTTGTATTATTCTCTTCAATACTTTTGGTACAACTCCCAAAATTTGAAACTGGTCTATAATTGCCTTCTAATTTGCTCCCTTTTTTATATAGTGGAACAACCCTAGCAGGGTTCTCAAGTTTTATCATAACCTTGGAGTGAGATCACATGAGGTTAGGGGAGGAGCCAAAGGGGAGGAGCCCCAGTGGAGCCACGCCCATCCCCGCCCCCCAAATGTTACCCATTGTTCATAATTAACCAGCACAAATTGAAATTATAACAATTGGTAAATCTGATAAATGACAGAGCAATTCATCACATCAAATATAGTCTTTAATGTTGTATTTCAAAATTACAAAAATATAACAAATTGCTCCAAACAGTTTGGAAAAACAAAATGTTTGCATTTTTCCCTGACATATTTGAAAAATACAAATGCAATGGCAATGATTAATGTATGTTTGGACATGATATAAAATATTGCCCAGAGCACTCTGCTTTAATGTAGCCTTAATGTAACTAGAAAAACTATTAATACAGTATAATATATCATTTAAAATAAAATTTAGAAATACATCTTCATTACTTCCCATAGCCATTTCCCGACCCTTAGCCAAAGCTTCTGGCCTGGTTGCAAAGTAGTTGTAGAGTTTTTGATTGCATCAATAATAATGTATACGATGGGCTATATATTAAATGTTCTAGCCTAAAAATGTTAGACGAGCTTTTTTCCAACTTACCTTCTCCATCACGACCTATGATCACGACATTTGTGTTCGCAGGGCCGGCTCTAGCCCTTTGGTTGCCCTAGGCGAGATTTATTTGTGTGCCCCCCCCCCCCCCCCCCCCCCCTTAAAAATAATGAGTATTTATTTAACTAAACAAAAATGCTCTTATAGTCACTCCAAAATTTCAACAAGCAAATTTTGTGCATTTTAATGTTAAATTCATCAATCTGGTGCACTTTGAGAGTTCAAAATTAAAAGCTCCAACCCATATTCAGTGTTCAAATTAAACAAAGAAAAATGCAAACCTCTTTTAGTTAGTGTCTGTCTACATTACATAATAATAGTTATAATATTAATCCCATGATAATACTCATATATTGTAAAACAATGCACTGGAAAAAAAAGGAAACTTTCATAAGTTTTGTACTAATTTCTATACTAATAGAAATAGTATTTTTCTATACTTCACATTAAAGATGTGATTGGGCCAGCCCAGTGTCAATCAAGAAAACAACCAATGGGCCGCTGATCTACTTGTTTCATGCGGTGTCAGAAAAAAAAAGCTAACGCAGACTTTTTTTGACCAATGCATTACACCAGCACTAACCAGCGCCGCCGATTAAGCAAAACAAAACAAAACGAATGGGCTATTTCTATTTTAGCCCCCGGCCGCTTTTTTGCTTTATCCATCTTTTTCGACGACAACTCACTACTCGTGCCTGATCGCTCCGCGCTCACGGCGCCCGCGCCCGCTCGCGATATTATTGGAGGGGGTCCCCTGTCAAAATTCTATGATTAAATCTTATGAGGGCGCCTACTCCGCTACACATACCGGTATACCCACTTTTTGCGCCACTGGCAGGCTTTGCTCCACTCGTTGCAGTGTTAATGAAGTAGGCTACAATAAAAGCGGAAAGTTCCTTACGCGGCTCTGGCGCCCCCCCTGTGTGTTCGCGCGATATTGTTGGTTACCTAGTAATGAACGTAATGTGGCCGAGAATGTGTGTGCGTGTGTTCGCGCCATGTCGCGGTGGCCGAGAATGTTCCGTCAACTTCCGTGTGTTCGCGCATCTATGTTGCCTAGTAACGAACGCAATCTGGCCGAGATACGGACGCGCTGGCAGCAGGAAACTTCACTTTGTGTGCCTGCGCCTCGTATACAACGTTATATATAAAGCTTGCAGGACAACTTGGTTGGCATTGCCTTTTCAGCGTGAGAAATACACGGTGTGGCGTGTGAGCGTGTGAACTGGTTGAATTGCGTGTGTCTCACGGCCAATCCGTGAGACTTGAGAACCCTCCCTAGCAAGCTTCAGAACTTTCGGAAATCTACCTGACATAATTGAAAGATTAAAAATATGAGTAAGATATGGAGAAATATATTCTGCCGCATCTTTAAAAAATCTGGCAGGTATTTCATCTAGACCAATTGCCTTTGAACACTTAAGTTCATTCAATAACTTTAGCACCTTAGCCTTAGCCTAGAAATCTAGACGCACCCTAGCGGCAGCGAAAATTATTTCGCAGCCAGTGTGGTCTAGCAACTCTCCATAGGCTTTTGAGCTGGAAAAACCAAAAAACTGGTCAGGCCAATCACATCGTGTATAGAGTTGGCGGGCGGGCTTAACACAATGACGGCACAGTTCATGACGTTCCGCGTGATTTCCATAGGTGATTTCCCTGCTACTTGAAAACAATGAAGATGCAGCGGTCTTTCGAATCGGCTTTGGCCGCGACTCTGTAGGACTTGGAGTTAAGAGAACGTCACTTAAGTCATTCTTAAAAAAGGAAGATGTGTTCGGAGTTTTGCCGAGCTGATACGGCACAAGTTTAATATATCAATTAGCTCCGCTGGTGGAAAAACACATGGGACTCACTCAGCCACAGCCGTTCGTTGCTCTGGTTGGTTGTAGCGTTATCCTATTGTGTGCCGAGGGATTTTGAAAGGTAACCGTTTATCCCGCCCCTCGGATTGAGGTATGTCAATGGAGAGTTCCCACACTGTAAAACCTAACACTGAAAGTCACTAAACGAAATGAGTTGTCTTAACTTATTTTTAAAAAAAAAAGTTAACTTCACTCAATAAAAAAAGTGATATTACCGTAACTCAAAAACTCAGAACTTAACTCAGAACTTAAACTGAATAAGTTATGAATAACCAATTTGTTATTTTAGATCTAAAGATTTAAGTTGAATTTAATTAATTTAATCTAGTTTATGTTAATGGTTGAAAATAAAAATAATATGAAAAGTAAATTAGAAACCAGCGGATGGTTTACTTCCTAATTTTAAATAATAATTTTCAAGAAACTACTTTTGTATAAGGCCTATACTTTTATACTTTTCATAGCTAATGAAAAACACGTAAATAAATACATTTAAAGTTGTCAGCTTCATTCAAAGCCTAGATTTAGGCTCCCTTCTCCCTCGGAAAAACGAATCGGTTACCTAACGTAACCTCGGTTCTCTCTAGATGAGGGAACGAGTATTGCGTAAGCTAGCTTACGCTACGGGAAAGATTCCATCTTTCTGAGAAATTGAAGCCAAAAAATTATCCTATAATTTTGTATCCATTGTCAACGCAGTTCAGCTGCAGCAGACCATGAGAGGGCTAGCTAGCCGCTCATTGGTTCGCTCACGGAGAACTGCTTAAGCCTATGAGGGAGCGCGAGTGAACCCACGACCAATGAGAGTCTGACTCGCTCTCAATACGTCACCGCCCGCCGAAACGGGTGTGGACGAGACTATAAATATCCCGAAATAGGCTGAATAATCTGTTTTTTTCATATACTGAAGCGAAAATCGCCAGTAGCACAAGCACGGCCAGGAACGCAATACTCGTTCCCTCATCTAGAGAGAACCGAGGTTACGTTAGGTAACCGATTCGTTCTCTTACGAGAGGTTCTCTCGTATTGCGTAAGCTAGCTTACGCTACGGGAACCCCTGGTCAACGCCGTGCGTGCTAAGCATCCACTATTAGTCCCAGGGGGGACCCCGGGGAACTCTGTAAGTGGGAATGAATATATGTACATGTGACAAAAGGCCAGCGGAGCGGGCCGGTGACTGTGTAGTACATAAGCACATTATAGAGAGGGAACAGAACGAACTCGGTCTGTGTAATTAACCCCCTATAGTGCAGCTCAACCAGAAGAGCTGAAACATACTAGACTGCTAGTAGTTTAGCCTGCAAGGCGGGTACTTCCAGATTGTAAAATCTGACAAAGGTGGAGGGGGAAGCCCATCCCGCTGCCACGCAAATGTCGTGAATGGAAATTCCGCTGGACCATGCCCACGATGAGGCCATGCCTCTAGTGGAATGAGCCCTGATGCCCAGAGGGCATGGCAGGTCTTTAGATGCGTATGCTGCTGCAATGGCATCAACAATCCATCTGGATAACGACTGTTTCGAAGCGGCCAACCCCTTGGTGCGCCCACCGAACGAAACAAAAAGCTGCTCGGATCGTCTGACCGGAGCAGTGCGAGTAACGTATAATCTCAGGGCCCTGACCGGACATAGGAGATTAGTATCAGATTCGCTATCGGATGCAGGCAGAGCTGATAGGGATATAACTTGTGCCCTGAACGGGGTGCCGATCGCTTTGTGGACAAAGCCATGCCTAGGTTTGAGAACGACTAAGGAGTCATTAGGTCCAAACTCAAGACAGGACGCGCTGGTGGACAGCGCGTGTAGGTCTCCCACCCGTTTTACTGACGCGGGCGCGAGTAGAAAAACGGTCTTTAGCGACAGGTACTTTAGGTCCACGGTGTTTAACGGTTCGAATGGGGGAGCTTTCATAGCATCAAGAACTATGGAAAGGTCCCAAATCGGCACCGAAGGGGGGCGAGGGGGGTTCATCCTTCTAGCTCCCCTGAGGAAGCGGACTACCAACCCATCTTTGCCTAGTGACTGGCCGCGCCGGGGTTCAGCAAACGCCGCGACGGCTGCCACATACACTTTGAGAGTGGACGGGGATCTGCCCTGGTCCAGCATCTCTTGGAGAAAATTTAGCAAGGAGGGAACCTCGCATAACCGTGGGTCCAGACCCTTTTCGGTGCACCACTCTGAGAACACAGACCATTTTGACGCATAGAGCCTTCTGGTAGAAGCCGCTCTAGCCTGCATGATCGTGTTTAACACTCCCTCTGGCAAAGCAACGGGTAGTTGTTGAGCACCCACGCGTGTAGCGCCCAGCGCTCTGGGTGGGGATGCCAGATCGTGCCGCGAGCTTGGGAGAGGAGATCTGCTCTGACTGGAATGGGCCACGGCGCTGTCTGTGACAGCTGCGTGAGCTCCGGAAACCAAGTCTGACCCTCCCAGCGCGGGGCTAAGAGGAGCACCGAGTGCTGCGCTTCTCTGATTCTCTGAAGCACCTGTGGTAGCAGAGAGACCGGAGGGAAAGCATGAAGCGGGCGGCTGGGCCAGGTTTGGGCTAGCGCGTCCTCGCTCCTTGAGAAAAATATTGGGCAGTGGGTGTTCTCCGCCGAGGCGAAGAGGTCCACCTCTGCTCTGCCGAATAAACGCCACAGTTTCTGAACTGTAAGGGGATGCAGGGACCACTCCCCGGGGGGAGTGGGGTTCCTGGACAGGCTGTCTGGACCGTCGTTCAGATGTCCCGGCACGTGCGTCGCTCTGAGCGAGAGCAGGTGACACTGAGACCAAACTAAGATGCGTTCTGTCAGCTGGAAAAGATTCCTGGATCTGACTCCGCCCTGACGCTTTATATGAGACCACGGCTATATTGTCCGAACGGATCAGCACGTGGTGGCCCTGAATGCGCGGGAGAAAGCGCATGAGCGCGTTCTCGACCGCCAACATCTCCAAACAGTTTATCTGTAGGAGGCTCTCTTGAGCTGACCAGGAGCCGAAGGCCGGTGAGCCCTCGCAGACCGCTCCCCAACCCGTGTTGGAGGCGTCTGTCGAGATGACTTTTCGGCGTGAAACTGTCCCCATGGAAACGCCCCGCTGAAACCATTCTGCCACTGACCATGGCTGCAGAGCTGTGATACAGGTCTGCGTTACTTTTTATCAGCTGGTGGCCCGTGGTCCACGCTCGGTGAGACACACGGCTCCTCAACCAAAGCTGAAGTGGGCGCATGCGCAGTAACCCCAGCTGGAGCACCGCGGAGGCTGAGGCCATACAGCCCAACGCTCCCTGAAATGTTTTCAAAGGCGTGAGTCTGTTCATCTGAAAAGATGCGGCGAGACGCTGCACACGGTGCGCGCGCTGCGTTGACAGACGCGCCGTCATCGTGACCGAGTCCAGCTCTATACCCAAGAAGGAGATAGTCTGACTGGGTTGTAGTACGCTCTTTGTCCAGTTGACAGAGAGGCCCAAAACTTTCAGATGGTCGAAGAGAACTGTACGATGAGACAGTAACTCTCTCTGAGATTGTGCCAAAATCAGCCAGTCGTCCAAGTAGTTCAGTATTCGCAGCCCCTGACTCCGCAGGGGGGGCGAGCGCCGTATCCATGCACTTCGTGAACGTACGGGGTGCTAGGGATAGGCCGAACGGTAGGACGGTGCATTGATAAACCTGGCCTTCGAAGGCGAAACGTAAGAATGGCCTGTGAAGGGGATTTATCTGGATCTGAAAGTATGCATCTTTCAGATCTAGTGATATGAACCAGTCCCCCTGGCGCACATGCGCGAGGAGTTTTCTGATAGTGAGCATTTTGAACGGTCTCTTCATGAGAACTTTGTTCAGCGATCTGAGGTCTAATATTGGTCTGAGTCCGCCGTCTTTCTTGGGGACAAGAAAATAACGGCCGTAAAACCCTGACTCGCTCATAGCCAGAGGCACCCTCTCTATAGCCTTTTTGCACAACAGAATTGCTATCTCTGAACGGAGCAGCGTCACTGCTTCTGGGTTCACAGTAGTTTCTAGCCGCGCTCGGAAGCGAGGAGGGCGGCGGCAAAACTGTATGCGATAGCCTAGCTTTATTGTGTTTAACATCCACTGCTTCCCACGCTTTGAAGCGTGACGCTAGGGGGTGAATGGCTACATGGTCCCCGTCGCTGCACTTTGCGGGCTGCGTGAGCGCGCTGATAGTGTTTACAACAGCGGGACATACACTCGGAGAGGAGTTTATGGGCCCTGTAACAGAGTGAACAGAGGTGAGACGCGCACACGGGCTTGTGGGCGCGCTTATACACTCTGAGACTCGAGCGGGCTTGGCCCGCTTTATGAGAGTGGACTCTGTGTGAAACAGGGGAACTGGAGTGTCCTTGTGTATGAGTGAACACAGTGTTGTGGGCACATTCCCTACACAAGTTTATGGACCGTGTAACAGAGGTGGGACGCGCGCACGGGCTCGTGGGCGCGCTTATGTACTCTGAAACTCGAGTGGGTTGGGACCGCTTTATGAGAGTGGACCCTGTGTGAGACACGGGAACAGGAGTGTCTTTGTGTATGAGTGAACACAGTGTTGTGGGCACATTTTCTACACAAGAGGCTTTTTCTCTCTTTTTGAGATTTCTCTGGGACGCCGTAAACACTGCGTTTTGTGTATGAGTGAACACAGTGTTGTGGGCACATTTTCTACACAAGAGGCTTTTACGCTCTTTTTGAGATTTTGCTGGGACGCCGTAAACACGGCGTTTGTGCTCATGCAACCGGGAAGGGATACCGGCTTGGTAATGGCGGGGTACACTGCTGTAGTAGCCGCGTGAGCGGGGACTAACAGAGGGCGAAACTTTGACGGCGGTCCGGCCGCGGCGGGAGAGCGCCGTCTTTTTCTCAACCACGCTAGGCAGACTTCGAGTAATCAGTTTTCAGCGCGATCCTCTGCCGAGGCCCCCGGGGAGGCGGCGGACTGTGGCGGCTGTCAGAGTGAGAGCGAGGGCGGCCGCCCTGGTGTCGCGGAGAAGTCTGACTGTGTTTAGCTAGGCGCTAGGGTGGGGCTCGTGCAGGAGGCTGGTCACGTGAGCGGCCTGCAGAGGAGCTAGCGCGACGAGGCAGAACAAAATTCGCGGGAAATCCTCAATCCGCGACTGAAGGGGGATTTTTTCCCCCGCTCTCGTCCCATTCACGAAGTACCTCACTCTGTAGTAGACATGGGCTTGGCCGGCGGCTGAAAGCTTGAAGTCGCACTGCAGGCTTTAGCGGGTAGCACAGGTGATGAGCGCCATCTCGCGGAGGGCGGCATAGACGTGCGGCGACCAGGTCCTCTACAGGGGAAATGGAGATAAAGCCCTTCTCTGCGGCTCCGTCCACAACGCGACGCGGGGTGGAAGAGTCAGAGCGAGTTCTAGCAGAGAGCGGGGCGTTCCAGGACTTCGTGAGTTCTGCGTGCAGATCAGGCAGAAAGGGCGCAGCCCGTTTAGCGGCGGGAGTCGAGCGCTGGTGGAAGTAGCTGCCGTCCATGCGGTTGATGGTCTGCTCGGGGGAAGGAGACCAATCGAGCCTGAGGCGTTTAGCGGCCTGTGAGAGGAGGCGCATTAATTCCTCCTCGATTCCAGCGCGGGTCCCGGTTGATTCTCGGGCCGAGGAGGCGTGAGAATCGGACCAATCCTCACCGTCTGAAGCGAGAAGCGAACATGTCTCCTTGGTGTCCGCGGCGTCAACGGAGGCAACAGAGCGGCCACTCGGCGGCAGCTGTATGTCCGGAAGCGGCGGAGATGGAGAGCGGGAGGCGAGAGGCTCCGGCGGGATGAACTCTTCCGGCTGGGGGTCCGGCGGCCTCTGAGAGCGGCGTTTCTTTCTCCGCGGCGAAGTCAGAGGCGGCACGGAAGCATCTTAGTGGCCGAAGTCGAGCCCGCGGGGTCAACAATGGCATAGTTTCGCAGAGCTCGCAGCCGCCACAGCGGGGGCGAGCTCGGCGTGCTCCAATCCGAGGCAGAGAGCGCAGAAGAGGTGGCGGTCCCCAGCCTCGAGGGGAGCGCGGCAAGAGCCGCCAGAAAATTTACGAGACATCTTGAAAAAGACGCTCGCTCTTTTAGATACAACAATATATAGGAAGCATTTTTGTAAAAAGGATACAATCCGTCGGATGGCGCTAGCTCACAGGACGGCTGAAGGTGGCGAAGACGGCCGGCTTCCTCAGTCTCCCAAACGCTCGCTAGAAGGTGCCTTTTCGACGACGGCGGCTTCTCTCTCAGGATCAGCAGATGCAAGTGCGTTGCAGAAGGATGAAAAAATCAGATTATTCAGCCTATTTCGGGGTATTTATAGTCTCGTCCACGCCCGTTTCGGCGGGCGGTGACGTATTGAGAGCGAGTCAGACTCTCATTGGTCGTGGGTTCACTCGCGCTCCCTCATAGGCTTAAGCAGTTCTCCGTGAGCGAACCAATGAGCGGCTAGCTAGCCCTCTCATGGTCTGCTGCAGCTGAACTGCGTTGACAATGGATACAAAATTATAGGATAATTTTTTGGCTTCAATTTCTCAGAAAGATGGAATCTTTCCCGTAGCGTAAGCTAGCTTACGCAATACGAGAGAACCTCTCGTAAGAGAACCCGCGCATTTATTTCAACAGGCGTAATCTGCCCATCCCCCACAGCTTCACCGAACTCTCAAATCAAAAAATCAGGATGGCGGGCATGAAGAGAATTCGCCTTTGAATTAACAGGTAAGGTTAAGCACGGAAAACTATTTCATCCTTTTTATAGCACTCTTGAACTTTTTAACGTTGTATATGTAGTGACTCTTCATCTTAAGAAGAATGAATAGCTAAGTTAGGGTAATTTGTTAATTTGTTAAAAAATATTTACGTTAAGGTACGCGACATTGCAGCTGAGATATTTATTTTTTGGGGTCAGCGGCAGTAGTTAATGTTCTGTGAGTATACGACAGTTTTGTCAGTGGAAAAGTAATTTATATTTGTGTGTGCTTTCTCACATTTTGGCACAGACAAGCGTGTCCCGCGCAGGCACGTGCACAGGTAGGGCTCAACCTATGCAGAGCACATGCCCTTTTTGCTCTTACACTCTTAAGTGCCCTTTTTTTTTGTGGCGTTTTTTTTTTTTTTTTTTAAATAAATGCTATTGGTCACCCTTTACGCCTGTCTGTTTTAAAAATATTTAGCCAATGAAAATTCTTAAAAAGAGCTTGTGTAAATCTTGTTCGATCCTCAAACTGTCAGTAAACCTGATAACTCCGCCCCATCATCTGTCGTCGTGACTGAATGAACTGAAGCTCCGCAGCAGCCGCACAGCAGACAGCAGCTGAGGGAAGTTTTGCAAGGGTAAACAAAGATCTTGTTGTTTGAATAAGTACTAAACACTTTGTCTATAAAAGCTCATATTTTATTTATTTGATGTCTGACTGAGACATGTTGTGGGACCTGAGAGAGAGGTCTAGGGTTAGCATTGCCATGTAACGTTAGTTATAGTCAATACATAGCCTACACTTAAATAGCCTGTGCATAAAGTAGCATTTTAGTTTTTATTGTGCGATTTTGGCCAAATGTATTTTACAACAGGAAAAACTGAGCGCCTAACAAACTAATCCGTTGATGAAAATGTAATGTGATGCCACCGGCGCCGTTTTAATGACGGACAAAATGTGCACACATTCGCAGGTCAAAAACCCCGTAACTGTATTTGAGTTTGACTTTTGTAAAATGTTAACAATATATTCATAATTATTCATAATACAACAACATATACTTTGTTTTTACCATTGGAAAATCATAAGCACAGGCGTGCCCCCGCGCTGTTTTGTACTGAAACTACACAAAGCGACAAGTGATCCTAAGTGACATATATTTCTAGGAAATTTTCTTCTTTGATTTATGATTGCTGATACACTTAATTTATTAAAATTTCATCTTGTTATGGTAATATTAAATTATGGTTAATTCAAGGCTGTTGATATGCACATATTTGCTATATATTTTTTTTTAATCTACTATAATCTTTTTAATCTTATACTCTCCGCTCGTCCTCACATGTATAATTGTAAAACATGGTTTTACTCCAGTAATGTTGTAGTGGTAAAGCAGCTTTATATTTATATATATATAGGTCTTTATATTTTATCATGCAGAATGTAATTCATTATTTAATTCATTTCAATGTTTAATTTATTTGATTCAAAATACAGCAAAAACAATAATAGCCTATTGTAAACTATTTTTACAATCTAAAATAACTGTTTACTATTTAAATATTTTAAAAAGTAATTTATATCTGTGACCAAAGCTGAATTTTCAGCATCATTACTCCAGTTCAGTACTCCTTTTCACTGCAACTGTACTTTTCACATTGTTTTATTTATTTATTTTCGTTGCTGGCTTATTTTAGGGAAAGTGTAGTGAACAAGGGACCTTCAAGAGACTAACATTCCTGGTCCTCCACAGTATCAAGTTTTTGCCACGTAGGCAGATACATGTTGGATATGCTATAGTAATGGCATGGCTATAGTTTATTATAATCTGGAATTGAGTTGGACATAATTATTTAAATTAAATTTCAAAATAGTTTGTCAAAAATACTTGACTCATGTGTGACATTGAGAAGAGGGGAAGGTAGAGCAATTTTAACCTAATAATACAAATTAGCTTATGAAACCAAACAGAATAGCTAAAAAAATATTTTATTGAACTTTGTGTGCAGAGCAGAGAATTTTATATATAAATTTATACTTATATGTTTATATATATGTTTATATATATATATACACATATACATATTTTATAACTATAACATTTATAAAAATAATTATTACTAAAATAAAATAAAAATTGTACTTAGAGTCTCAGAGTGTATAAGCGCGCCCACAAGCCCGTGTGCGCGTCTCACCTCTGTTCACTCTGTTACAGGGCCATAAACTCCTCTCCGAGTGTATGTCCCGCTGTTGTAAACACTATCAGCGCGCTCAGCACATGCCCCTCAAAATGTCTGTGCACGGCCCTGGTCCCGCGCATTTTTGGATATTTTTAAGTGAGGAGACTGATTGACTAATACTGCAAAAACTAAATAAATAACGTTAGGCATTACAAGCTGACCGATGATTTTATTTATTATGCTGTGTGTAAACCACATATTTGTCAGTGGACAAATAATATTTTAGTATTTTCTCACATTTTAGTACGTGTTTGTCGGGCATATCCGTGAGGAGACAACCTTACCACAGGTCGTCTTTCACGCGGCAAAAACTAAAGAAAAAGGTACTACAATCTGACCTATTCTATTGTTTAGGCCTATGCTATGAGCAAAGTACAGTTTTTTCAGGGGAAAATTAATCAATTTTTTTTCACAGTTCGGCATAGGCAAACGTATCGTGTACAACTGCAAATATGACACAAAGGAGACTGACATTCATTTACGCGTAAGTTACGAACTTATTTTATTTTCAAATTCACAACCGCCTTTTCATCTAACATTTTTTTCTATTTATTGTTGCAGGTACTTGCAGTTTCACAGAATCACAAATCAAAATCTGCAGCAGACATTCTACTCCTTCCTGGATAAGCATACTCCACAGCTTCTGAATCTTTTCAGAGCTAAGGCAGCAAAGTGTGGTGTCAGTGGCAACAAGATGGCTGCAATATTAAGAGACTACGATGAACATGTAAGTAGAATTTAACTTATTTAAGGGCTGTACAGGATGAGAACGTTAGAACCATAGAACACATCCAATCTGTGTCACATGAGTAAAAAAATCTGAATTGGGTCACATTTTACTGACAGAAACTTAGTCAGTTTTATTCCACATTAAATTTGATTTCTAAATAAAAAAAATAAGGCTGTGACAGATGTTAATTTTAAAGGATTAGTTAACTTTCAAATGAAAATTAGCTTATGATTTGCTCACTCTCAAGCCATCCTAGGTGTATATTAATTTTTTGGCAGTGGATTGCAACCAACAGATTGAAGCTAAAAAATGTGGATCCATCCGTCATAAACGACCTTCACGCGGATCCGGGGTGGTTAATAAAGGCCTTCTGAAGCACGATGAGTTTGTGTAAGTAAAAATTAATATTTAAACTTTCTAAAGTAAAATAAATAACTAGTTTCCAGACAAACAAACATATGGATTTCACTTACGCCTAAAGCGCAACTTATGTGAGTAATGTGACGCACTGCTGATATTTTTGCTACGCCATGATGCACTACGCTACTTCTGAAGTCACAAGTTGCACTTTAGGGGCAAGTAGACTGCGTTTGGCTGTGATGAAATACAAATTTATCAAAATGTTTAATTTAGGTTCCAGTACAATAGTATATAAACTGAGAAATATTCTGTACATTGAATGTTACATTTAAGGGTGGAATGTAAATGATATCAGCTGTGAAACAGTTTCCAGCAAGAGAATCTGGCAAATCCTGTTTTTCTCCATTGTAAGTTAAATGAGTCTGATCACTGAGCCTTTCACCTTTTGTCTTTAATGGCTCTGGGACGGCTCTAAGGAACCAGAGTTCCTGGCCACTATCAGCATTTGAATAGTTATGCTGATTCCATTGGATTGGTAATGCCCTCAGAGTAGGGTGTGTTCGTACTACATTTGCATGCTTTGTTTGAATTTGTCTCCACCTCCACAAGTCCCTCCTCCTAAAATGCCTATAATATACCATGTACAGTTACTTTAATTCAGACGATGTTGGAATGACTGCAGCTACCAGCAATAAAGAACTTCTGCTTGGAAAACGTCCATTGTCTCCTGGTCTCCTGAGCTTCTAACCTTTCTGCAAGGAAAAAGTTCACAACAATTTGGTGCCCTGTGACCCGGATAGAATTAACTTCACCTGAATCCAGATTTGAAACAAAGACTGAGTTCCAGAACTTCAAGCTCAACAAAGAATTTCAACAAAGAATGAACTTCTGACTGAATTCCAGACTGAATCTTGAAACTTCCAGCTCAACAAAGATCTCAAGAAAGCGAACTGAGTTCCAGAACTGAATCTCAACAAGAATTCACCTTTCTGACTGAAGTTCCAGACGGAATCTTTTTCATACAAACAACGATTTGGTGAGTTACACTCTATTCAAAAGAACCGCTGAAGACCAGTACAAATTTTGTGCCTCTGCGCCGTCAGAGAAAGAGTTATCAGACAGCTGTAGGGTTTGATTAACTAAAGTTATCCTTTAAAAGTTGCCTTTTAGAGATGAAAGTTTGATCCTCTGTTCAGGCAGGGAAGCTTTAACATTACATGTTAAAAGGTATATCCTCTGTTCTTGCAGGCAGGGAAGATTAACATTGAATGTTAATGTTTGGGATCCTCTGAATTAGTCAGGGAAGTTGTTTCTATCCTTTGTCTAATCAGGGAAGGTTTGTTTAATTATCCTCTACATTGCTAGAGAAGGTTTACCCTCTAAAAAAATCTTTTAGAGATGAAAGTTTGATCCTCTGTTGTTTGAAACTCAGGGAAGAGTTAGCATTACGTGCTAGTTATTTTGTTTTATCCTCTAAAAATTGAAAGGTGAAATATCCTTTGCATTTCTTTTAGGGAAGATTAACATTACGTGTTAATATTGGTGATAACCTCTGTTCACAGAGAAGGATTAGCATTTCTTGCTAGTAATTTTGTTTTATCCTCTAAAAGTTGAAAAGGTGAAAGATCCTTTCCATTTCTTTCAGGGAAGATTAGCGTAACGTGCTAATAGTTTGTGATGTGTTGGTAACAAGTAAGATTCTGTGTTAATGAGTATACCCTAGGTTGATCAGAATTTTTTGTGTTTTTGTTTGTGTGATACAACATCACAAAATGGTTAGGAAAAATGCTAGACTTATTCCAACAACTGAAAAAAGTGGCCTTGCTACCCCCTTGTGGTCAGATGGTGAATTTAAAACACTGTTAGGAGAACAGATGAATCTAATAGTAACTGAACAAGTTAGACAAGAACTAACACAGAAATATGAGATTCATCCAGACAAGATTTGGTCGGTAGATGAGTGTAAAAAAGTACTAGGAGCAAGTGTTCGCAAGAACAATGTAAAAGGAATTATATGTGTCATAGAGAATTTGGTTTAGCACTAGCAACAGAACAGTCTAAACGCAACTCAGAGCTAGAGAAACAGATCAATGAGCTCCGTGCTAAAGTTTCCTCTTTGACCAAGAAATTGAACCGCAACAAAGCTATAGGAAAAACTGATGTAGAAGAAGTTAGTCAGCCGGATAACATTTACCCTGACTTACAAGCGTTCTTTGAAACAGATGTAGACATCCCATCAGTAACTGACAAGTATGCAAATTCCGTCAATGTGTGTGGAGCTAGGAAAAGATCACAGGGAATTGAGGAAAATGAAAGTGTTTTTACCCACCCTTCTGAAGTCCGAATACAAACTGTCGCAAAAGCCCTTAGACCTAAGGACATAGAACGACTCTCTGAGAGCTTACCCTCACCACGTAAACAGTTTTCTGAATTTAGAAGAGCATTGATTGGAAAAATTCGTCTATATGACATGTCGTTAACAGAAGTCAGACAGTTAATGTCACAAATTTTAACTGATTCTGAATTCAACAGTTTTGAATCTGCAGTGACTTCTGAACTACAACATGCCAGTAGAAGTGACATGAGAGAAGGTGTTTTGAAAATCCTAAAGACTATCTTAGGACCCAAAATAGATTGGTCTAGAATTACTAGCTGTGTTCAAAAGAAAGAAGAAACTGTGAATGAATATACTGAGAGGTTTTGTCAGTCAGCAGTAACGTACAGTGGAATAGTGGATGATTCTGAAAGTGTGCTCGATGACAAAGGACCACTAGTCCGCATCTGGTCAGATGGCCTTGTAGCTGAATACAGAAGAGCTTTGCCATTCCTAGATCTAACTTGGTCTCACGGAACTCTCAGAAGTAATTTAGACAAGTTGTCTGCATGGGAAAAAGATGCTGATGTTAAAGCCAAAGTGAGAGTAGCAGCAGCAGCTATATTTATCACAACCCAACCAGAAAGCAGGTGGCCTAAAAAAGAAGGCAAATGCAACTACTGTGGAAAATTAGGACATTGGGAGAAAGAGTGTAGGAAGAAGTTGCAAGATACCAAAAGAAATGCTATGCATAATTCGGCTCCTTCTCAGCCTGCTTACAACCCTGACGTAGTTCCGCAAATGTCCACTGAAGCTTTAGGACAGCTCGTTCAGGCTCTTTTAAGAGCACAAAAAGACCAGGAAAAAAACTAATTGTTGGGGCTGTGAGTAGCTACCTTACCCTGTAATACATCATAATGACACAAGAATTTTTGTGAAAGGTAGCATACAAGAGAAAAATAATGAAGTCACTTCTGTAACCTCCTCCCGTTGGGGAAATTGGTTAGCAACTCTCACAGCCCCGAACATTATTTTACAGCGTGCACCTGTCACGAATCCGTCCTCATGTATGATGTCTGCTATGACTGAAGTTTTGTTAGAGGATGAAGAAGAAATGACTCACGATTGTGTTACGCTTACATATACAACTACGAGTGAAGTAAAAGAAACTCCCATAGAGAATTCAGATTTTGAGTTGTTTGTTGATGGTTCAGCTCAAGTAATTGAAGGTAACAGACGAGCCGGTTATGCAGTAACGTCCACCACTGAAGTGGTTGCTTCAGGGCGTCTTCCAGATCATTTTTCAGCTCAAGCTGCAGAACTAGTAGCCTTAACAAGAGCATGCACGCTAGCGTCAGGATCAGTTGCGAATATCTACACAGATTCCAGGTATGCTTTTGGGGTAATTCATGATTTTGGTGTCATTTGGCAAGCCAGACAGTTTCTAACTTCTGCTGGATCCCCCATTAAGCATGCTGGATTAGTGAAAGATCTAATGTTTGCCATGAAACTTCCAAAGAAATTAGCAGTGATCAAAGTGAAAGCACATCTCACCACTAATACTACGGAAGCTAAAGGTAATGCTCTTGCTGATATAGCGGCTAAACAGGCTTGTTTTTATGCAACCGTACAAGTGTGTTCAGGTAGTGCAGCACAGAAGACAATTCTGCCTCCTGAATCAATAATTGATCTGTACAAAGACGTTCCTCTGTATGAAGCATGGACATGGTTAGACAAAGGAGCCACAGTGGATTCATCTGGTTGCTGGACAAAAGGGGGAAAGTATGTTGCTCCCGAATCACTGCTGCCATATTTGGCTCAACAAATACACAGTTTAGGTCAAATACACAGTTTAGGTCACAGTGGTCCAGCAACGATGAATCACAGGTTCTCAAATCAGTGGTGGAATCCAAAATTCAGAAATGTAGCCACAGAAACAGCCAAGAGGTGTGTTACATGTCAGAAAAATAATGATATACCAGCAGCCACTACACCAGCAGCACATACCCCAGCTCCACCAGGACCATTTCGTCACTTGCAAGTTGATTACATATCATTGCCTCGTTGTAAGGGAAAAACTGATGTTTTGGTAGTAATAGACAAGTTCTCAAGATGGGTAGAAGCTTATCCAACAGGGCGTGCTACAGCTGCACATACTGCTAAATGTCTTGTCACTGATTTCATTCCCAGATGGGGATTACCAGATTGCATTGACTCAGATCAAGGTACACACTTCACAGGACAGGTAGTCAAGGAAGTGTCTAGAATGTTGCAGATTAAGTGGAACCTTCACTGCCCCTATAGGCCACAAGCATCAGGGCAGGTTGAACGTGCAAACATAACTATCAAAATCAGACTAAGCAAAATGCATCAGGAAGGAGTGGCATGGGTCGAAGCGTTGCCAGCAGTACTGTGTAGTATGAGAGCGTCACCTAACAGATCAGTAGGACTGAGCCCTCATGAGATTATTACTGGACGCCCAATGCAGATGCCAGGTGTGATTGATCTTAGAAATGCTGATGTACACATTGCCTCAGATGCCCTGATCTACTTACTGTGAAAACCTCACAAAGGCAGTACAGAGTGCCAGAGAGAGAGTTGAGTTGTGTTGGCAGACTCCACCAGAAGGTGGACACACTATCGTCCCAGGTCAATGGGTTATGATAAAGTCATTCAAAAACAAGCCATTAGAGCCTAAGTGGCATGGACCATATCAAGTGATGTTGATTACAGCAGCTGCAGTATTGTGTCAGGGAAAGAAAACCTGGACTCATGTGTCACACTGTAAAGTTGTTCCTCCACCTACAGGGATAGGATAGGACACGAACCAGTGGGGAGCCGAGGGGAAGAACCGATTGCAACATGCGTCGGGGGCCAACCCTTCGGTGAAGAATCCCTCATAGGTCACCCATCCATTAGTCCATCCTCACCTCACTGCGTTCTTTAGGTGTCATAATTAAGAAATAAGGAAAGAAGGAACAACAATAGCAGACTCAGAAAAGTTTACAACCCTAGTGTTTGAACAAATACTGCTGCTGTCCTTTTGTTTTCTCTCTTCCTCTGTGCAGGTACCACTTGCTGACCCGAGACCCATACGCACCGACCTCCTCATCTGCGTATGAAGACACAAACTGAAGAAATCAACTAGACCTACTTCAGAGCCAACTATCACAAAAGGATAAAGAAAAGAAAAAAAAAATACACAACGCAGAGACGAAGAAATCTTCAGTCATCCATCGACATGATCAAGATTGTCCTACTACTACACATCATAAAGATCGCACAAAGTCCAGACTCCAGAAACGACATATTCTTAGAGCTGATGAATATGTCAAAAACGCCTTGTTTGCTGGAAAGAACATTTGGAGGTCACATCCGAAGATGACTGCATTCCAGGACTCACTTGTGCACAAATATGATAGTCCAACCAGACATTCTTGATCTTTCAGCATAATTACACCAAGATGACGGAAGATAATTCTTCATGGTTCAGAAACTTGATTGATCACAAGAAAATCACAGTTCCAACCAGAAAACACTCACGGACTCTAATTGCATGTTTTATTTCTGTGTAAGCATGCAATTGCAGAAACCTCAACACAGAGCAAGCTATGTGCCTGTAACTTACACAAGTTACAAGAATGAACTTTTAAGTGTTTAAATTTGTATATAGTGTGGGAGTTATTTAGAACTCCCAAAGGGGGAATTGATGAAATAGAAATTTATCAAAATGTTTAATTTAGGTTCCAGTACAATAGTATATAAACTGAGAAATATTCTGTACATTGAATGTAACATTTAAGGGTGGAATGTAAATGATATCAGCTGTGAAACAGTTTCCAGCAAGAGAATCTGGCAAATCCTGTTTTTCTCCATTGTAAGTTAAATGAGTCTGATCACTGAGCCTTTCACCTTTTGTCTTTAATGGCTCTGGGATGGCTCTAAGGAACCAGAGTTCCTGGCCACTATCAGCATTTGAATAGTTATGCTGATTCCATTGGATTGGTAATGCCCTCAGAGTAGGGTGTGTTCGTACTACATTTGCATGCTTTGTTTGAATTTGTCTCCACCTCCACAAGTCCCTCCTCCTAAAATGCCTATAATATACCATGTACAGTTACTTTAATTCAGACGATGTTGGAATGACTGCAGCTACCAGCAATAAAGAACTTCTGCTTGGAAAACGTCCATTGTCTCCTGGTCTCCTGAGCTTCTAACCTTTCTGCAAGGAAAAAGTTCACAACAGCTGGAAGCTAGAATTTTACTTTGTAACGTGTTAAATATTAATATTTACACACTCATCGTGCTTCAGAAGGAAGCCGCATGTAGTTTGTTTATGACAGATGGATCCACGTTTTTGAGCCTCAATCTTTTGGTTGCAATCCACTGCCATCATAAAACTTGGAAGAGCCAGGATATTTTGTAATATAAATCACGGGCTAATAATATTCATTTGAAAGTGAACTAATCCTTTCATAGGATTCATAGCCTGTTCTATCGGTTGTATATCTTTTTACTTTCCTTTTGTTCTAAAACATTTAGCTGATACACCTAGTATGAGTACCTAGTAAAGTACTAGTATTTTTCCAAATAAAATTTTGCTAATTAACAATTTTGTTAAATGTATTGTTAAAATGAAGCATTACATTTTTGTAAATATTACAGTCAATTGAACTTTGCTGAGCATGTCCATTTTTCAAGGCTTTGTTGTCATTCATGAAAATTTAGTTATGGTGTCTGCCCTGACTATGGTCTGTTTGTTTTGTAGATTTATAGACGTGCATTAACAAAGATTTATTTTAAACCATTTAGAGAGAGGATCTTGACCAGGCGCAACAGGGAGCAGTTGCCATCATTGCTGTCGAGGAAGAGGTTGAAATGTTGCCTTTCAACCCACAGGATTTTCTGATTGTCCTTGAAGATGAGGTGGTAATGTCTGCAAAGTCCTGGGTTAGTGCACTGGTGCTGATTTTTGGGCAACTCTATGCCCTTCACATAAGCTACCCAAAGAAGCTGACTGTTCATACAGAAATTGCTGCTAAATCTTGAAGATAAGGCCAGGCAGAAGTTGCTTGCACTTAAAAATGAACTTCTATTTGACTGATATGGAATCCATGCTGTTTCTGGTACCTTTAGGCAATTGAGTTTGCAGTTTTTAGAATTTTAAACAGCAGTTCTTGAATTTCTTTTTAAAAGTTCCCAATTTGAGCTGTCTGCTAAAGTTTGAATAGTTTTAAAGTTTAAAATATTTCATGGGAAATGTGTGTCTGATGAAATTGTTTTAATGTTATTTGGACTGATTTTGCACACTGGTTTATTTTTAAAATGACCCTGTTTGGGCAGTCTGTTATAGTCTTAAAGGAGTAGTTGATTTAAAGGGTTAGTTTACCCAAAAATTAAAATTCTGTCAGTAATTACAAAAGTCTTACAGGGTAGGAACTAGGGATGCACCGATATGAACATTTTGGCCGATACCGATAACCGATAATTCTTTACATTTGAAAGCCGATAACCGATATATTGGCCGATAAATCTAAATACATTTTTTATATAATTTGATAGCCTGTATACATAAACAGAAGGCTCACAAAAGCCTTGTCTCAAACACTTTTAACATAAATCAAACATATACTACAGTATAGCCTTTTGAACCAGTGTAAGATTCCTTAACTTTTAAAATTAATTTTACACTGGGCAACTTTCTTTATTAAAAAATGGTAAAACTTTATAATAAGGTTTAATTTTGTTAGCATTAGTTAGCATGAACCAACAATTTTATAAGACATTTTAAGAAAGTTTTATCTAACATTAGTCAATGCACTGTGAACTAACATGAACACACATATTTTATTAACTAACAATTAAAGGCTATTGCTCTCTGTTACTTAATGCATTAACAAATGAGACCTTACTGTAAACTGTTATCTAAAAATCTATTGCCTAACAAAAATAAAATACCTAAATATTGCAAACAAGTCATTAGATAGGCTAACGTTGGGCTGCATATAAAGAAACAACATGCATGTGCCATATCAATAAAACGGAATCGCCTTAGCACGGACAATAAGGAAATTATTTTAATCAAACCATATCGTTGATGAAAATAATACGAGAACAAAATACATGTTAGTTATTAATTATAACGCAATCTTTTTTTATTTTTTTTAAAACTATTTTAATATTACAGTAGCCTAATAGTAAACATCTTTAACAGCCTTACTGTTTCAAATGACACTGTGTGATCTGCGCGAGCTGAAGCTGAAGAGAACAAAACTGAATCGCTTTTCTAGAAGGAGAATCAACTCGACGGTTGCTGAAGAATGCAAACCCAAAGAATAAACAAATTTATTACAATGGTGAATATAATTATATAACAGTTTCTAAATTCCCCCCTCCAGGAATGTAACACAGAGTTGATAAGCAGTTCTCTGTCTTCCTTTGATCATAAAGACCTGATCCAATCACGGTATTCAAATCATAGTAGAATTAATCTATTTTTCTAACCCATATCAACACAGAATTTTCCCTTCAAATTTGTATCTTTTTGGCACTTTCTTAGTTTGGAGCCAGTCAAATTATTCTTTAGCTTCCCGATCAGAATCAAACTTTTCCAAAAACTTTTCCATTTGCAAATTTATTTAAAGTGAGCGCTTCAGCTGTTTACAGCTTTTGTCTCACTATTATTTATCAGGACTATTCAGTTACTTCTTCATACAATATAAAGAAATGTAGCATTTCATTAACACTGGTTTTGAAAGCTTATTCTTCTATCAAATGATAAGTCTGCAGATTCAACTCAACATTATCATTATTTCAATCATTATCTTATCATTAAAATATCATTAAAGTATAGACTTCTCCCGTTTTACTTGATAAAACTTTTCATATCACTGTTTAATCATATTCAATGAAACTCATTTTCATATTATTTCAACTTTGTTTGATTTAACAGGCATTCATTAATAGTTCCAAAAACTCTATCACACATTTTCCTTACATATAGCTTTTCTATTACATTTCAAATCCTTCTTTTCTGCCTTTCTTCAATCTCCTTTAATGCAACACTAGTAGTCTAGAGTTCCTGCCTTCTTCCCCTACATTCTGATTCTTTTCAGTTTACTTCGATTCAACAACTCACTGTGTGGAAAAACTCACTTTCCTTTACATCCTTCTCTAAACCAATTAATCATCAACAACACAAAAGTTATTCCTGGCCATTACAATATAACATCTATCACAATCTGGTTATAGTATACAGTATATTACATAACACTGCATAGATCAGTCTTGTTTTACTGCATTCTCGCCTTTTGGCCCTGCAGTTTCTAGCTGTGAAAAACCCCCACACTTTCTTTCTGCTATCTTCCTCTAACCTAAATGCTAATTCTTTCTGCATTTTTTCTTCCATTTCACACCGGCAGCCTTATTGTTGCTTGCTACTTCAATCATTATCATATGAATTATAGACATCTAATGTCATGCATCCATTTACTGGATGAAGAAGTAAAGCTTTATTTCTCCTGGCAGTTCGACATTTTATCTGCCTATTTACACATGTTGATCGCAGCCAGCCATTACTACCTGTTTTGTTTCTCACTGCCCTCATTCAAACATTTCAAACCAAATTTCTTCAATCTAAATCACGCTCATTTACGACATTTTACTTAACAATGCATTCTATCAGGCATCATAAAACTCTGTTCTAACTGGTGTTATTTAGTCTCTAGCCATTTTCAACATCATCTTTGCCCAGTTTAACAATCTTTTTATCTGCTTTTTCATAAGCCCAGTATGGCTCAAATTTAGTCTTTGTGCATTTTTCAATCATTCAAATATAGAAAACGCTGCTAAACTTTCATTATTCACATTGCTCAAAAACGCGTTAGAGTAAATCAGTGTGTGTGTGTGTGTGTGTGTGTGTGTGTGTGTGTGTGTGTGTGTGTGTGTTGTGTGTGTGTGTGTGTGTGTGTGTGTGTGTGTGTGTGTGTGTGTGTGTGTGTGTGTGTGTGTGTGTGTGTGTGTGTGTGTGTAATTAGTAAAGTAGATGTTCACTTCCCTTGTGTTGTCGCTGTTCGCTCCGACCCATAAACTCTCCGTTCCTCTCGTTTTTTTTTTTCGACTTCAGATTCGGACATGCAGTCTGGATTGTAGTTCAGTTTAAGGGCTTTCAGCTCCGTCACTTGAAAATGACTATGTGTTGGCGGCGCCAAGACAAACTCAGTTGCATTTTGGAAAGCACAAGCATATTGGTTATTCTCACATACGTTACTAAAAACATTTGCAACCCCTTTGTTGCGTTTCACTGACTTTTTACAAACGCAAGAACTTTATTTGGACCGAAAACTGCTGTATAAAATTGGTCTAATTTACTGTTAGATGAACCAAATGACCCCATTTTTGGCTGAACCTCTCTCTCTTGGATTTTTACCTTTCGACGCGCGTCTATAGTCTGTTTAGACGTCTCTAACAGACTCGATTATTTCACCTCAAATCGAAAAAAGGGTAGCAAATATTGCTCTGTAAATACGGTTTTACTATATCTTTCCGCGTACTTAATCAAGCTGATTCTTCCGTTCAGTTTACAAGAATTAATTCCAACGCGTTGCTTCCGTCCGCATAGAATTAACTCCAGCGTGTCCCTTCCGTACACGTTTTTCTATAACTAAGTTGCAATCAAAGATTTTGTTTAAACCAGTACTTCTGTCGTGACACTTCCGTTCACTAAATTAAAAGGCTGTTTCTTCCGTCCAGCTATTTTAATCACATGCGTTACTTCCGTCCGCATACGAGCATATGACACTTCCGTTCACTTTTACAAGAATTAATTCAAACGTGTTACTTCCGACCACTTAATTAATCTCTGCTCGTACCAAAAGAGACAAACTCAGCCAATTTGGTTCACGTTCACTTTACATCAAAAGAAAAGTATTTTACCCCAAAATAAAATATTTTAGTTGTCTTTTACCCGCGATGCGTACTAGAAACCGATTCAACAGTCATTATTATCAATTTACTCTTAACATCAATAAAACAATTTGCAGTTTCTTACCCAAAGATGCTTTTTCTGTAATCGCCACGGATTCTTTTGGTCCGTGTGGGAGTTCTTCCTCTGGTCCTGAAATGCGGATATTGGCTCTCTCTCTCTTAACCTGTTGAGATCTATCTCAAGCCGTCGAGGTATGAGACCGGTCCGCCTGTTGCTGTCCGGAGTGTGCACTTTCCGTCAAATCCGCTCAGGACCAGAGAAGAAGGTTCCGCACAGGATCGACACTTCTGACACCAAGCTGTAATAGCATTTTTTAGGGATTAATGAAAACAGCATCGATGGGTATAACAAACTCTCATTAGGCAAAATTGCTTTAAAGATGAAAAGGTTTATTTATTTGAGGACCCTTTCCAGAGCCACAGCCACCTGGCTCTGGGAAGGAGGAACCTGATTATCTCACAAAATACAAAGCATTTATACACTTCTTTGCGTAAGACCCCTCCCTAGTTGGGCTGGTTTCTACCCCCTAGGACAAACCAAATTGTTTCTTGTTTTCTGAGGAGACAAAAGGTCACTTTAATGACCCCCTGTATTCTTCTGTGTCCTGTCCCCCACCCTCAGCTGGCATTCACAGAACAGGTTAACATCACAAATATACCACCAGGGACGCAAAAAGGCTCTCCGTTTTGTATTCCTAACTCATGTTCATTTTCCTTAATGTATTCCTGTATTCAGCAATATTCATTAATCAACCAATATTAAAATTTCCACAACAGTGTCTTCTGTGTAAGGTCTCTGTGAAAGTTTTAAAGCATCTTTTAGTGCCGCTTCAGAGCGCTCGCGTCCGTAACGGAGAACTGTCACGTCTGTAACATTGTTTTTTCCTCATAAATGCGAACACGAAAATAAAAATAAAATGAATATTTTATGTTCTGTGGAGAGCCAACCTCTTCTTCATCCGATTTGCGCAGTGTAATTCATAGAATTACAACAACAAAAATCGTTGCCTCCTAAAAGTTAAAGATTTTTTTGTCATGACTGTCTATTTCCCTAATATTAAATATCAAACGTATGTTTAGACTGATATTTTTCTAATGTCTGGACTCCTTTCAGGGAGGAGCCTATGAATAAACAGACGTTTCAATATTTTGGTATTAATGCATTTTCTGTGAATTTATATTTCAAGTTTTGACTCCAAATGTCATGTCCATAACGCTGCAATTCCCAATTTTAAATAATTTATCCTCAACTAGTTTTGTGGTGTAGGTCTACGTATTTTATAATGTTAAGTTAACTTAAAAAATACTAATATTTAAAGATCTGGACGGTATGGATAACTGGAGTTGGAAGGGGTGTGTCGCGATTCTGCAGGTTCGTGGATCTGAGTGTCGCGATTTCGGTTTCATATCGCATATCATTACAGCCCGAGTCATTTTAGAATGTTAAGTTGTACTTCTGTATAGTTATTTTGGTGAAAGTAACTTAAAAGTAATACAGGAGTAATGTAACGCATTGCAATTCTGAGACAGTAATATTGTAAGGTAATGAATTACTTTTAAATAACAGTAAGTAATAATGTATTCCAGTTTGGAAGTAACTTGCACAACACTGCTAATCAGACAGTAATGCTGTTTTCCAGGTGCAGTGCGCATCTGCAACAGAAGCTGAAAAATGGAGGCTTGCTATAAGGTGGTTTGCCCTTTCGCCGGACAGGAGAGGAGGGTACCAGGAGAGACTGGCGCGTCAGCCGCAGGAGCAGCAACAGCTGCCACAGGCCCACAGCACCCACCTTGCCCCTTTCAAACGTCTGAACGCAAACACGACCCGGGATTGATACCGGCATCGATGCCGGGTTGAAGACCTAACATTGTCGGAATCAGTCCCGGAACGCGCGCTGTGTGAACAAAAGCCAGGACCAATGCCGTAAGGGGTGTGTCATAGTGATGACGCTCGTGCCATCGCACGACTCTGTTGCTCTTCAAAGAAAGTTTGTGTTCGTCATCAACAAAGAAAGGACGAACAAATGTCTGCAAACTGGAACGAAGCAGAGACCAGGAGCTCTTCACTATCAGCGCTGAAGCTGAGATCGTTTGCCAGCTTTGTGGAACGGTACGCGCGTCACGTGTAGGCTACATGTTTTTTACGTTACACGTCTCATCCTGACGTCATGTGTCTTTACGGTATCTTTACGGATTGTGTGTGAACGCACTCACAGATCCCGGCAAATCACTGGCCGTGTGAATGAACCGAAATCAAACAATCCCCGGACAAATGCCGGGTCACATTATCCGTGTATTTTCCGGAATCTCTGTGTGAAAGGGGCTGTAGTGATTTTGTTGCAGTTCATGTTTTTTTTTTTTTTTTTTTTTTTCACGTTGTGTTAAAAGCCTGTGTGTTTTTTATCCATTAATTCTGTGTTTGTTGTTGACTGTGGTGTTGTTGACTTTGTTCATGACTTTGTTGTTCGTTTTTTATAATTAAATCTATGAATTCGTGGTCATTAATTCTGTGTTTGTTAACTTTGCTCACGTTGTTTTAGTAGCCTATGCGTTTTAATCATTAAAACGATTTATTTCAGCTATAGCCATAAGCCCACGCATTGCTCCAACTAGCCTTTATCAAGTCAAGTCAAGCTTTTTATTTATAAGACCTTGTAGTGAAAATGTTTTTCTGGACATTCCACAGACTGTGAAAAATGTAGGCCTATGCCTAGGTAGCATAGGTTAATACCCTAACTGACAAAAATGCCGAAAATAAGGCAAAAGGACAATCCAGTGGTGATTTAAGCAGAATCGTAACACATCCGGCACAGCTCCGGTAGACGGAATCGTTTCACGCACCCGTTACGCATCTGTAACGGGATGATTAGGCGGTGCTGGATCGGCGCTGGCACATATCCGCAACAACCCCTAAAAACAGACCAGAAACGGCTTCGGCCCGATGTGCGTTTGGACTCAGGAACGAGTCCGTGAGGCGGATGCGGGCCAGACCCGGCTGTATCGTTTTCCGGTTGCGGCCTGTTCTGTTACAGCGTCCAGTGGCTATCTGGGAAAAGTCTTCGGCGTCAAGACGCTCTAACCAAAACTACGCTAACTATATTATAACAAAACTTATAAGATGGGCACTCTCCTAAACTAGTGTTTCTAACATAATTCAAAGTATCCTAAGTGGTGCACAGTGTATGTCGTATGCACGACCTACTAACCTGCTCTCTCCTTCCCAGCCTTACACGCTCCTGACCAGGATGAACAGTATAATAACAAAACACTTAACCACTATTTGACACTAGATTGAACAAACGATAAACACACACACACACACACACACACACACACATACACACACACACACACACACACACACCTCTCTCTCTCTTAGCTGTCCATCGTGTTCGATGATGACGCTTGCTCCAGGGGTGGGGGTGGGAGGGGGGTTGGGTTCAGCGACCTTGCCGCTGGTGCCACTTCTCGTGGGCGTAGAGTCCGATCCTTGAGCCGCACACTCGTCCGCAGATGGAGCAAGGGAAACCAGATGCCAGGGGGGTACCAGCCGCCCACTGGTGTCTCATGATGCGCCTCTCGGATCGTCGGTCTTGGTTGTTTTGGTGTATTTGAGAGACTGCAGAGGCACAGGTGACCTGCCAACCAGATCTGTCAAGTGCCAAAGATTCAAGCTGCGTAAGGGGGATGTTCGCTCGCTTTAAGATGTCCCTGGTGTAGTCCTTATAGCGTCGCTTTTGCCCTCCAGCAGACCGCTTTGCACCCATTAGTTGACTGTAGAGGACTTGGCGGGGCAAGCGGTGTTCAGGCATACGTATGGTGTGCCCGATCCAGCGCAGATGTTTTTTGGCCACAGCTGCTTCCATACAGATCGAGCCAGTGTTGCTTAGGATGACTGTATGGGGAATTCGATCTTCCCAGGACAAACTGAGGATCTTCTGCAGGCAGCGAATATGGAAGGCCTCTAAGGTGATGATGTGCTTGCGGTATGGGGTCCATGACTCTGCCCCGTAAAGCAGAGTGGCAAGACACACAGCATTGTAAACTGCAACCTTGGTACTGATCTTCAGGTTACGGTTTTCAAAAACCCTGCTGCGTAGGCGTCCAAAAGATGATGAGGCTTTATTTATTCGGGTGTGTATTTCTATATCAAGGGAGCAGCATGGGACAGAGTGGAGCCAAGGTAGGTGAAGTGGTCCACTGTTTTAAGTGGAACACCATTTATGTGAAAACTGGGGGGATGTGGAAGCGGGGGTGGTGAGATGGGACATGACCTCGGTTTTTTTAATGTTGACCTGTAGGCCAAAGGATTGATACAGACAGGATATTGTGTTAAGGGCGTGCTGCATAGAGTCCGGGCTGTGGGCTAAGACGGCACAGTCATCAGCATACTGAAGCTCACAGATTTGGCTGGTCTTTGTCTTTGTGTGGGCCTGTAGCCGACGGATGTTGAAAAGACTTCCGTCAAGTCGGTATTCCACATGGACACCGTCTTCATGTCCCATTACACGGTGGAAGAGGCAGGTGATGGCAGAGAGGAGGATGTTAAAGAGCACCGGAGCCAAGACACAGCCTTGCTTCACCCCAACGTTTACCTCGAAAGACTCTGACTGGAGTTCTCCCATAAGGACTCTGGCATGCATCCCGTCATGCAGCTGCTTTAGGATGGTGAGAAACTTGGGTGGTACCCCAAGTTTGGAGAGGTGTTTCCAGAGCAGTTCACGGTTGATGGTATCAAAAGCTTTGCTGAGGTCGATGAAGGCAACGTAAAGGTCTTTGTGATGTTCTCGGCTCTTTTCCATCAGCTGCCTCAAGACAAAAAACATGTCTGTTGTGGATCTGGTCTTCCGGAAGCCACACTGCGTTTCCGGAAGCACAGTTTCCGAGATGTACTCAACCAATCTGCTGAGCATTATCTTGGCCAGGACTTTCCCTGCGATGGAGAGGAGAGATATCCCGCGGCTGTTGCCGCAGACTGCTCGGTCTCCTTTCTGTTTAAAAATGACCACAATGTTAGCGTCCTTCCAGTCCTGTGGGAGGGTCCCATGTTCCCAGATGTTTTGGATCAGGAGGTGCAGGCGACGCGTGAGGATATATCCTCCGTGTTTGAAAACCTCTGCAGGGATTCCATCGGGTCCAGGGCTTTTGTTGTTCTTTAGCCCTGCGATGGCTTGCCAGAGTTCTGAGTAAAGTGGTGGGGTGTCCAGGTGTATGGTTGGTGGCAGGTCTGGAAGATCATCCAGAATATGTGGGTCGACAGGGTTGATGTGGTTGAGGAGACTCTCAAAATGATTTGCCCAGCGGGCAATAATCTCGTGGCGGTCCTTGAAGAGCATGGCGCCATCATCTGATCGGACTGGGACAATCGCCCGCTTCCTGTGGCTGTACAATGCTTTTATGGCATCATAAAAGCCTTGCATATTATTGCAATCTGCCAGATTCTGGATTTCTCGTGCCTTTTGTACCCACCAGGTGTCCTCCATAGTCCTGAGGGCTCGCTGGGTTGCTGTTCTTGCAGCAATGAAGGTGGCTTTAAGGGTGGGAGATCCAGGGCAGGACAGGAGAGCTTTGTGGGCCTCATGCTTAGTTTTTAGGAGTGACTGTATCTCAGCTGAGTTACAGTCAAACCAGTCCTGGTGGTGTTTCCTTGATTGGCCTAGCGCCCCTGAGGCTGCGCTATGAATAGCCTGGCACATAGCTGGCCAGTCGGTTGATTCCTCAGGGATCTTGTTGAGGTTTTCAGCAAGGAGCCGTCGGAGGGTATCTTTGGTGGTGAGACTATTCAGTGCTGTGCAGTTGAGTTTCTTGTTAGGAGCTGTCCTTGGGCAACGGGGGTGAATGCTCATGAGTAGTTTGGATCTGACCATGCAGTGGTCAGTCCAGCACTCAGCTCCGCGCATAACACGGGTGATAAGGACATCTTGTCTGTCCTTTTGACAGACAATCACATAGTCAAGAAGATGCCAGTGTTTTGAGCGGGGGTGCTGCCAGGTTGTCTTAAGCCTGTTCTTCATCTGGAAGATGGTATTAGTAATGACCAGCTGGTGCTCTGCACAGAGGGAGAGGAGTCTGAGCCCGTTGGGGTTCATTTTCCCCACACCATGCTTGCCAATGACTTTACTCCATACCAGGTGCTCCGTGCCCACTCTAGCATTGAAATCTCCCATGAGTATGAGCCTGTCCGTAGCCGGTATTTTCTGTAAGATGGCATCTAGAGCTCTGTAGAAATCCTCTTTGACGTTGGGCTCGGCATCAAGTGTTGGAGCATATGCACTGATGAGAGTGGCGAAGCGTTCCTTTGCCAGGGGAACGCGCCATGTCATCAGTCTTTCATTGATGCCGATGGGGGATTCCGGAATGCACTGCAGCAGTTTAGACTTTACAGCAAAGCCAACTCCATGGTTACGGCGAGTGCCTTCAGGGACCCCCTTCCAGAAGAAGGTGTACCCAGCACCAACCTCTGTCAGGGAGTCCTCCCCATGTAGTCTGGTCTCGCTGAGAGCTGCAATGTCGATGTTATATCTTGCGAGCTCCAGGGCCACCAGTGCTGTCCTGCGATGGGGCCTATCAGGAGTTTCGGCCAGGTCCAGCAGTGTGCGAACATTCCACGAAGCAATGCTTAGCTTATTTTTCACTTTCATTTTTTGACCGCAAAGGGGGATGCTCCAACGGTTGCGGCTTACCGTCCGGAGTAAGAGGAGCAGACAATTTTTGGACCACCTTTTCCAGGTCCTTCCCCATTCCAGGGGTGAGCAGTGTGGAGCTGCTCAGTCGCAGTGGAAGCTGCCGAAAAGACGCGCTGCTCCATCCCGCAGTCCTAGCGACCATCACTGCATTGCCGCCTGTGTGCATGGTTTGGTTAGACACTCCCAGCCTCATCCTTGGCCTGTGCCCACCACCATTCCACATCGCCACAGGACTTTCCGGGGGGGGGGGGGGGGTGGGGGAGCAAGAAGCTTGCGCATAGGTGAGGATTAAGGTGAGGGTGTGGGTGCGCAGACCTCACTCCCACCATCTTCACTCCTACCAGATGACTTCCAGTGGCATGAGGGAACCCATGACGACCTTCGTCTGGCAGGAGTTGCAGGGGGCTGCCGGTGGTCCGGTCATTTGGACTCCGCCTTTGCCTGTCCCCGGGTGCAGGTTTGTCTTCGGGGTTTGCTCCCCTAGCCACTGTACCCTCCTGAGTTAACCCACGTGGCCTGGGGGTGCCTTCTTCCGCCTTTCCAGCCGTTGTGGTGGTTCTCAAATCACCATCTTCCGCCTGCGCCGCCGTTGGGGTCTTCACTGTTTACCCACAGCTGGGGCTATTTACCCATAACTGGGGCAGTGGTTGACGGGCATCAGGGCGTTTCCACTCACCGATGGGCCTGCATGCCGCGTCTCTGGGGCCCACTGCTGCTCCGAGATCCCGTACAACTTAGCCTGGAACCTCAAGGGACCAGTTACCATGTGTGCCACGAGGAGGCGTGTACGAGATCTTGGCAGTGGAGAGGCTATGTACCGGCTGAGGAGGCTTACTCACTCGGCTCCTCTTTTCACCCCTGAAAACAGAGGGCTAGTCGGTGGCAGTAGCTGAAAGATGTGTGGTCACATTCGTGTACTGGGCATGTGATGCGTCAGTGCAGCAGTGTTGGAGTAGTAGTGCTTGTAGTTAGTGCATGCTGCATGCTGCCTCTGCTTGCCTCTCTGCTTTCAGCTACACACACACACACACACACACACACACACACACACACACCACCACCACCACCACCACCACCACCCATGTTTCCATATTGCAACACTTTGAATACGTACGAGTACGTAACACATACCCATATTTTGTTTTACAAGTTTGTTGATCATATTTGTGTGTGTGTTTTCTTTGAGTATCGTTGCAGGAGCTGGGGGGTTGGAGAGGGAAGGCTAGCTGCTGTCGTGTTTTGTGATTACATATAAATAATATAGAATTCATAGACAATTGGAAAAGTTTTTGGGGCAGACCTGACCTGTTGAAAAGAGATGGTGCTGCTCTTCTCTCTAGTAATTTGGCTCATAGTCTTATGCCGAGTTCAGACTGCACGATTTTCAAAATAATCGGGTCACTGTTGTTTTCACACTGCATGACTATCTGGGGTAACATTCAGTTGCTTCTGTGTTAATATTGCACGATGGGTCGGCGACAGGAGGTTTCACACTGCATGACTTTACAAAAGAAAGAATCGCCGACAACCTCTGCCTGGTCCGCAAACTACGTTTCACAACCAAACAAACGCGAGAAGTGATACGGAAATAACGGAAGATCACGCGTGCGTGAGACCGGAGTTCTCGCGCGACACTGACTTTGTTATTAAAAATGATAGCCTACAAGAAGATTGCGATCCAAATTGTCTGTGCACTGATTTGTAGCGAAAATGAAACAAATAAATATTCAGTTTATGCAGGAGGAAATGGTTGGGAAGACGAGGGGAGCAAGGACTGTGTTTTGCAAAGAGAGTTGGGGGTAAATAAATAATTTTGCAAACGTCCTGCTGTTGCTGCTGGTCATGCAAATGTTTGTGCTTTGTTTCTGTTTGATATAATTGTAAATATAGGCCTATCTATCTATTAAAATACTGATATTCTGGTCTATAACTCCTCCCCGAACAGCCTGTCCTGTATCTTGCTCTCTCGTTGGCTGTCGTTCATCGCCGATGTAGTTTTCAGTCAGAACACATTCACACAGCAGGATTGTGAATCGCCGACAGGTCCAGATATTTAGCATGCCAAATATCTCACGGGCGTCGGCGACTCGTCGGCGATTCTCTCAGATCGCGTCTTTGCTCATTCACACTGCGTGATTGTCACTCGCGTGAACGAGCACCGATTTGCCTGTGATTTCGGGCATTTGTCGGCGATTTCTCAAAACCTGTCGGCGAGCCAAAATCGTGGCTAAAATCGTGCAGTCTGAACTCGGCATTAGAGATAAAACATGACAATCTGGGGCTCAGGTCAGGAAGCAGACAGACTCGCTAAACCGACCGTCTGCTAGCGGCCGCGCGTCACCAAGGTCAGATAAATGCCATCACATAGAGACTCTTTCACCTAGATATCATCATATAGAGCAGGTGTGCCCAACCCTGCTCCTGGCGATCGACTGTCCTGCACAGTTCATCTCCAACCCTAATCAAACACACCTGAAGGTCTTCAATTAAGGTCGTAACAACCAATTAAGGTCTTCAGGGTTACTTGAAAATTAAAGGCAGGTGTGTTTGATCAGGGTTAGAGATAAACTGTGCAGGACAGTCGATCGCCAGGAGCAGGGTTGGGCACACCTGATATAGAGACTGTGTCTGTTCCCCGAATTAGGACATACAAAAAACTCCCAAACCTATTTGAGGGTAAAATTTATATTGATGTTCAACATATAAAAAACAGTGTTTTGGCTTGGGTTGCTGAATATTCGATCCCTTCAAAGCACTTATTGTTAATGATATGATCACTAGTTATAACCTAGATGTGCTGTGTTTGACAGAAACCTGGCTAAAACGTACTCGGTTACTAACGTAACCTCGGTTCTCTCTAGAGAGGGAACGAGTACTGCGTAATAGCTTACGCTAAGGGGAAAACTCTTTTCATCGAGATATTGAAGCCAAAAAATTATCCTTAATTTTTAATCAATGTAAAACGCTTTGCAGCAGCAAGCAGACATAGGCGAGACAGCTCGCGCGCCTATTGGCTGTCTTGCGGTAAAAGCAGCAGCCTATCGAGAGAGGCTCTGCGTGACGTCACACCAAAGTCCCAGGGGCAAAGGCCCAGGGCTCATGTAGTGCATAATCACCCCACACTCAGAGAGTAAAGGAGGAGAGGCTAGAAGCATTTCTCCTTATAGATAGACCCACAGGGGCTAACCATATTACCATTAAACCACGCAGCCAGGGTGAAAGCTTTCAGCCTAAACTGGGTGGCCCTACTTGTGCCAGTACTCATGGAGCTGCTGCATCGGTCTGAACGATGCGCATGCCAAACACTCAGCATCCAAACGTTGCTATGGCCGCCACGTATACTTTGAGCGTGGATGGGGTCCTGCCCTTATCCAGTAGCTCCTGAAGGAAGGAAAGCACTTCCGTAACCCCGCAGTCTACAGGTGAAAAGCCCTGCGCTTGACACCAAGCAGAGAACACAGACCATTTCGAGGAGTAGAGCCGTCTGGTAGACGGGGCTCTAGCCTGCGCGATCGTGTTTAACACTCCCTCTGGGAGGTCAGCGGGTACTTGTTGATGGCCCATGCGTGCAGGGACCACAAATCCGGGCGAGTATGCCAAATCGAGCCTTCTGCCTGAGGAGGTCTCTCCTCAACGGTGAAGGCCATGGGGCAGCGCTGGTCAGCTGCATCAGGACAGGGAACCACGACTGGTTTGTCCAGAGCGGAGCTATGAGTAGCACTGGGCATCCCTCCCTCCTGATTCGCTCCAACACCTGAGGCAGGAGTGAGACAGGGGGAAAAGCATATAGGGGGCGGCGGGGCCAAACATGGGCCAGCGCGTCCCGGCTTTTCGAGAAGAATCTCGGGCAATGAGCGTTTTCTTGGGACGCGAACAGGTCCCCCTGCGCTTTGCCAAACGTTTCCCACAGCAGCTGGATCGTCTGCGGGTGCAGCGATCATTCTCCTGCTGGGACGTTGTTTCTGGACAGCCTGTCTGGCCCCACATTTAGGTGACCAGGCACATGCGCCGCTCTCAGCGAGGAGGCGTTCCGTCAGCCTGTAAAGGTTTCGGGACCTGACGCCGCCCTGGCGATTTATGTGCGCCACCACTAACATGTTGTCCGACCGGACCAAGACGTGGTGGCCTTTTATCTGGGGACAGAAGCGCCGTAGCGCTCTGTCGACTGCTATTAATTCCAAGCAGTTTATGTGAAGGAGCTTCTCCCGTACTGACCATAGGCCAGCTAGCGGTCTGCCCTCGAGCAGCGCTCCCCACCCCGATGTGGAGGCGTCCGTAGACACCACCTTCACACTCGAGGCGATCCCCAGACTCACACCTGGCTGATACCAGTCGGTCACTTTCCACGGTTTCAGAGCTGAAACGCACTGAAGGTCGACCCTGAGGCGAAATAGACCCGCGGTCCACGCCCTAGGGGAACTCGTGCTTTTAGCCATAGCTGCAGTGGGCGCATGCGGAGCAGGCCCAACTGGAGTACAGAGGCTGCTGAGGCCATCAGACCCAGCATTTTCTGAAACCTTCTGAGCAGGACTATAGAGCCGTGGCGGAAGGATTTCGCGACGTGCTGAATATTTAATCCGCGCTCCGGTAACAGGCGTGCCGTCATGGATAGCGAGTCCAACACTGTTCCCAGAAAGGAAATTTTCCGACTGGGGAGCAGTGAGCTTTTCGCCCAATTGACTGTAAGGCCCAGCTCCTCGAGGTGCTCGAGTAATGCGGCCCTGTGTTCTATGAGCTCTGTTCGTGAACGAGCTAGAATCATCCAAGTAGTTCAAAACTCGCATGCCCCGAAGTCTCAGGGGGGCGAGTGCCGCGTCCATGCACTTCGTGAACGTACGGGGTGCTAGGGACAGGCCAAACGGCAGGACTGTGTATTGATATGCCTGGCCCTCGAAGGCGAATCTCAAGAATCGCCTGTGATGGGACACTATTTATATTTGGAAATAGGGGTCTTTCAGATCTATTGACATGAACCAGTCTCCTTGGCGCACTTGCGCGAGGATTTTCCTGGTCGTAAGCATTTTGAACCGTTTCTTCACAAGCGTTCTGTTCAGCAGTCGCAGATCTAGAATGGGTCTGAGCCCTCCATCTTTTTCGGTACCAGAAAATATCTGCTGTATAAGCCCCTTCACCCTGAGATAGAGGTTCTATAGCCCCTTTTCTCAGTAGTTTCGCTATCTCGGCTCGAAGTAGATGAAACACTTTTCACCGTAGTTTCGACGCGCGCCGTATAACGGCGGGGGCGTCGAGCGAACTGTAGCGAATAGCCTCTCGTTATAGTGTTCAACACCCATTCTGATACCCCGGGAGCCTTGGCCACGCATCTGCGTGAATAGCTAGGGGTAGAATGAAATCTGGGCTCTGGCCGCGGCAGGACGGCGGCTCGAGAGCCCCTGTGTACTGGGAACACAACACCGTGTTTACAGCGTTCGGGGCGGGGGGCGCGCTGATCACAGCGGGCAGCCTGGCCGCGCTCAGCTTCTCTATGGCGAGACGCGCAGAGAAAGCGAGCGGGGCGAATCCCGTGGGATTCGGCGTGTGTGAGAGAATGTGGGCACATTTACTAAATGCGGGCACATTTACTACACTGAGAATACTGTCAGCTTGCGCGACTGAATCACTGTTGTGTTTACAGCGTGCGAGGCGCGCGCTGATCACAGCTGGCAGCCTGGCCGCGCTCAGCTTCTCTGTGACGGGTTGTGCAGAGAAAGCGAGCGGGGGCGAATCCCGTGGGATTCGGCGTGTCAGTGAGGAAATGCGGGCGCGGGACAGCGGGCACATTTACTGCACTGAGAACACTGTCGGCTCGCGCCGACTGAATGTGTGTTAGTTTCGTTTTTACAGAAACCAAGGGACACGCATCGTGTAGTGTAAGCGGGCATTGTATGGGCGCGTTCACTACATTTTCTGCACAACCGACATGAGTCGGTTTTATTTGTGCTAGCCCTGCACCGTGGCGGGCTGTGTCTGGGTGTGGGAATGGGCACTGGGACGTGGGCATTCTTACAACACTCGTAACACCATCGGCCGTGGCCGGAACACCAGAAAATGCACTCTTTATTGGATTTATCTGGGTAGCCATAGAAACGGCTTTTGTGCGCAGGCAAGCGGGCTGAGACACCGGCTGCTTCACTGCGAAATACACTGGGACAGTCACAACGCATGGAACTGAACGAGCGAGAAGTTTTGGTGGAAATCCGGCCACAGCGGGCTTTACCTCAATCCTCGGCCGGGGCCCGCGCTGAGGGGGGTGGCGTCCAGCAGAGCGAGAGCGCGGTGTTTGATCTCGGGCCTGGCGGCGCTGTTGGTTAGCCGAAACGACGGCCTTTGTGCGCAGGCAAGCGGGCTGTGGAACCAGCTTGCTCACTGCGAAATACACTGGAACAGTCACATTGCTTGGAACTGAACGAGCGAGAAGTTTTGGTGGAAATCCGGCCTCAGCGGGAACTGAACACCGTCACTTTCCTAGAGAGACTAGGAAGGCCTTGAGACCTCGGGCTTTATCTCAATCCTCGGCCGGGGCCCGCGCTGAGGGGGGCGGCGTCCAGCAGAGCGAGAGCGTCGAGGAACACGGAGCGCTCAGCTTCCGTCATCTCGGATAGCGTTAGCCACAAATGTTTCTCACCTTTCAGGGAGGAAGGGTCTCGACTGTGACGGAGCTTCGTCTTTCCGAGAAAGCGTCCGTCCAGCCTGTTGCGCGTTAGTTGCGCGGGCGCCTTTCAGTCGAGGCCGATGAAGCTGTCGGGCGAACCGGCGAGCTTTGGCGGGCTGAAGATAGCTCGGGAGCGCGCTGGCGGGCTGGCTGGAATGCGGGCTCGGAGAACGACGCCAGGTGAGTCCGCAGAGTCACCATAGGCAGCCGCTCACAATGATGGCATCCGCCGTCAGCGAGCGTGATGGCCGCGTGATCCTCACCCAGGCAGGACACGCAGATGACGTGGCGGTCCTCATCGCTGAGTGGGGCTCGGCAAGAGCCACAGGAAGGCATCTTTAAAAAGACGCAGCTCTTTTAGAGGTAGTGGGAGAAAAATGCAAATATAGCAAACACACACACTCTAAGGCAGAGGAAAGGATATGTACGCCGGAAAGCGCAGCAGGTACGGCAGCTGAAGGCGGCGAGGCCAGCGACTCCAGGCTCAAAGGCACGTCCCGCTGAAGGCTACAGGTCGACGGCGCGGCTTCTCATCCGGATCCAGCGATGCGTGAGCTTCGCTGAAGAGTTGAAAAATCAGTGTATGGCAGCTTATCGAGTTTATTCATAGGGCGAGACCATGCCCTTTCTGGCGGGACGTGACGATATGGGCGCGAAGTGCCCCCATTCGTCATGACGTCACGCAGAGCCTCTCTCGATAGGCTGCTGCTTTTACCGCAAGACAGCCAATAGGCGCGCGAGCTGTCTCGCCTATGTCTGCTTGCTGCTGCAAAGCGTTTTACATTGATTAAAAATTAAGGATAATTTTTTGGCTTCAATATCTCGATGAAAAGAGTTTTCCCCTTAGCGTAAGCTATTACGCAGTACGGGAGATACTCTCGTAAGAGAACCAGACGATTACATTACTTTAAATGAGTGCAACCCCAAGATTACTGTTATAAACACGAGCCTCGTCCGAAAGGCAAAGGGGCAGGTGTTGCTGTAATTTATATTAATATTACTGAGAAGTCTTGTTTCAAATATAATTCTTTTGAAGTGTTGGTGCTTAATGTAACACTATCTAGTGTAAATGATGAATCACGTTTGAGATTTGTATTGGCTACTGTATACAGGCCACCAGGGCACCATACATACTGTATCAAAGAATTTGCTAATTTTCTATCCAAGTTAGATCTGGCTGCAGATAAAGTCATGATTTTTACATGTAGATAATATTTTTGTGAGGTTTGGTACATAATCAACACGGTTATTTTCGTGTGCGATTCCCTGACGTTTAATTTCAATTAAACACAGAAAACTAAAACATACAATATATTTAATTTACTGATATTGTCTTTTACCTTTAAAAAACACGCATCTGGAACAAATAAAAATGTATACTACTTAGTGCCTCTAGTGGACATTTTACCCGAAAAGTGCAGGGAAACGTACCTGGAGGTATGTATTTCAGGTTTGGTGAAAAATGCAGAGTAATGTTTTTCCAATGAGCCTGGGTTGAATTATCAAATTATAAACGTCCACAAAATTTACGCAATCAAATAAACTAAGCAAGGACGAACCCCCAATTTGTTACGACCCTTGGCTCAAGGTAAGCAACTAAAACAAGGGACATACGTAAACCAAATTATAGGCTCAACGGTAATGTTTATTTAATTACAAAATAAGGCAAAACTAAATAATAGCATGAAAACATTTAAAGGAAATAACAGTGTTTCTGTATCCATCAGGAACATCAGTGTGTAAAGCAAGGTGTATGGTTGAAAGTGTAATACGATATTGAAATGTAAATGCAGAAGTTAACACAATACAACGCAAGCAAAGTCGAAAACCAAAATCCAATTCCCTGGCACAGTTGGTGATCTCTTTTAAGAAGCGTCTGAGGCATGGTTACAGGTGTTTACAATTGACTGCCAGCTGAGGTCATTAGTGGGCAAAGGTACCAAACAGCAATTCCCAAAATCAACAGCAGAGGTCGTCACTCTGCTCCACATACACCCCAAATTCAGCTCTCCCAATAACTGGATCTCTAGATCCCTCTGTAAAAACAATCATAGCAGTGTTGTAGTCAAACCAGCTTACTCGAGTCCGAGTCAAGACCGAGACCAGAGAGCGTTGAGTCCGAGTCGAGTCCGAGTCAAGACCGAGACCAGAGAGGGTTGAGTCCGAGTCGAGTCTGAGACCAGAGAGCGTTGAGTCCGAGTCGAGTCCGAGTCAAGACCGAGACCAGAGAGGGTTGAGTCCGAGTCGAGTCCGAGACCAGAGAGCGTTGAGTCCGAGTCAAGACCGAGACCAGAGAGGGTTGAGTCCGAGTCGAGTCCGAGTCAAGACCGAGACCAGAGAGGGTTGAGTCCGAGTCGAGTCCGAGTCGAGTCCGAGACCAGAGAGCGTTGCGTCCGAGTCGAGTCCGAGACCAGAGAGCGTTGAGTCCGAGTCGAGTCCGAGTCAAGACCGAGACCAGAGAGGGTTGAGTCCGAGTCGAGTCCGAGTCAAGACCGAGACCAGAGAGGGTTGAGTCCGAGTCGAGTCCGAGACCAGAGAGCGTTGAGTCCGAGTCGAGTCCGAGTCAAGACCGAGACCAGAGAGGGTTGAGTCCGAGTCGAGTCCAAGTCAAGACCGAGACCGAGACCAGAGAGGGATGATTACCTAATTTACCTTTATTTCATCATTGTATCTGTATTCATTTTATTATTTAATTAAACGAGATTTGGTTTTCTCTTTGACACTTTTGTCCTACGTTGTAAACAGTAAATATTAAAATATCACAGTTGAGACAAATGTAGCATGGAAAGCAGGATCACTACAGGCGGGTGGCAGGTGGACACAGCGTAAAACAGAAGCGAGAGCGGGCGGGTCACTGGTGTGGGAGAGCACATGGCGGGAGCGCGGGACGAAAAAAGTAGTCCCTTGCAGACTTATACTCCGAACTAACTAAGCATTAGCTGTCAAAATGCTGAAAAATTGTTGTTCCCTTTGCTTCGGTAATTAAAGAGTTTTTTCCTTTTTAAAGTCTTACTGCATTTGGATTCTTTGTGGCTCTTATATGCAAACTGAATAATGGATGATTTAGCAGACATTTTCAATACATAGCTACCTTTTTAATTTCAGGTGCATGGAACAGCAATCCAACTGTTGCTCACTTCCAGAGTTATTTCCGGCGCATTATGGTCCGCTGTCGCATTGCTCCATCAGGCAACGTTCAACCACAGGATGATATCATGTGTCTCTCAGCTATTGACATGTCATCTGTGGTGCCAGCTGAGGGCGGCGTTGACGACAACATTGCATCCTCTCCCTTTGAGCAAATCACTGGTGTTGTGTTGGACCATAGCTGTTTAGGAACAAACTTTGGGTGCCTAACTGTCAATGCGCTTGTTTACATTGCAGGATTTGTAGTTAGGCAAGTCATGAGAAAACTTGCATGCAATGAATGTCGTAGTAGTTTGGTAGCTTCGACCATATCATCTTTTGGCGATACATACCATCTACTACTCTCAGAAACAACGGAGGCCTAGTGATACCAAGTCAAGGTACATTAAAGTGATTCGCTCGGCTGAGCACTGCATCCGACGGGCCTCTAACATCAACTCAACAGCCCGTCAGTGCCCAGTGTCTCTATTAAACAGAGATGTGAAAGTAGAAGTAGGGTCTCAGGCAGTGGCGGCCTTACCTATGTTTCACCCGTTTCAATTGAAACGGGCCCCGCCCTCCAAGGGGGCCCCCAACAGACCAGCAAAATCCCATTCATTTTCTCGGTAGGATATTGATTATCAGCCATGTCTAAACCATCCAAGGTAGATTGACCACGAGCTACGAAGTTGTGAAACGAAAGTTTCTGGGCCGGGTTTCCCGATAACGATGTAGGTTATATTCGCTCTTAAGAGCACTCTCTTTACGAACGCTCTCTGCAATTCCATGAGCGTTTCCCAAAAATGCACTTAACATGAACACGCGAGAACGCGTTATACATGCTATTTTAAGAGTCGCTGTCCATTCGCGAAGTACTGAAATACAAATGAAAACTATTTTGTAAATTAATTCAGTTTTATCATGATTTAATCAGCTTTGCAACTTTGCATTTGCACTCACGACAGGCGATTAACTAAATAACGTCCTTAGCAGCTTGAAATTTATTGCAAAAAATCCTCATGTTTTCGGTGCTGATGTTGTGGTGGCGCGTTCATGTTCATGTAAGGGTGGAGCGCTGCCAATAAAGCACCTAAATGTTGTCACAAAGAACCGGCAAAAGTAATGATTATGAATATGTCGAATAGGCCTATAGCAAGGAGACAATTGAATTGTTTATAAACACGTTTTCTGTGGCATTGTCGCCTGCAAAGATGAAGTTGACGATGCTGATCGTGATCTTCGCAGTGAACGCGGCAGAGAAAAATGCACACTTCATACGGATTACATAAACAGAGAGCAGTCTGTTTTCTTTCGTTTTGAAATGTTCTTTTTAGAAGTAGACATTTTAGATATATTTCTCCTGACTTTCGGTTAATTTAGGAAACGCGCTCCAGTTCACGCACCGGCGCCTCCATTTTGAGATAAGGCTATATCTACTATATTTACTTCTTATTTATTAAATCCAGACAATTGGTTGATGAAACATTGATTAAAATTAAGATACAATTAAAACAAAACAAATTCACTTTAAAGAAAGGCTTTGTGCTTTCTGTTTGAGGTCTCTGAAAGTTTTAAAGCAGTCTTTTAGTGCCGCTTTCAGAGCGCTTGTGTCCGTAACGGATTCCCCAATTTTAAAGAATTTATCCTCAACTAGTTTTGTGGTGTAGTAGGTCTACGTATATTGTATAATGTTAATTTCAAATAATACTAATTTAAGGCTGAGGCTTATTCCAACGTAAAACGCTGTATACATGTAGTTTTAATCAAATAAGGTTGGATTATTTATATGCTGAGCTGCCTGTTCATGAAGCTGAAAGTGCACGTAATAAAATAATATACACTTGATGCGCACCAACAGGAATCCTTGCCTTTTCTGCTCTATGTTTATGTTTTATGTGGGTAGGGCCCCATATTAGTTATTGAAACGGGCCCCCAGATGCTTAAGGCCGCCACTGGTCTCAGGACATATTTGGTCTTCATGATCACATTGTTGAGACTCAAGATGGCATAGACAACCACCACTTTAGCTTAATTTCACTGGTTGTCTGTACCTTTCATAAGTTGAGACAACACCATGTGGCAAAGGTTCATACTCTGCAACTGCAGCGCAAAAGTCTAAGGAAGAAACTGTGTAAGGTAGTGTTGTTTCAGGGATACTAAACACATAGTTTTAAGAATGGTTAACTCAGCTGACAGTCCTGGAAGGATGTCACCAGGTAGCATTGCAGTGTAACACACAAGTCCAGCCTCAGAGTCAAACTTAGTTTTTTCTATCCTCAAACTGCTTCTCTTTTTCTGCCACCTCAGCTTTTTAACGGAACAGTAACAGGTCAGGTGCTAACCATGTCAGAACCATATTTACTGTATATTGTGTTTAATAGGCGATGGATATTGGGTTTGGGGATTGTTTTGTAATACTGACTACCTTTTGCTGTCCACAACTGCATTAATTTGCTGCCTAAATGGAAATTGACGGCTGTGTTTTTACCTCATGTATGCAGCGAGCTCTACCTGGGAATTATCTTTTCTGTTTGCTGCATCGTATTATTTGTTTGACTTTGTGTGCAACTAAAATCAATATAGAAGTGTGTTGAGTTTAGACGTGCGCTGTATAACATTTGAAAAAGAAGGCAAGTCCCTGAAAACACTACACTGATTTAAGGTGGAGGAGGGTTCTGTATGAATGTGAAAGAAACTCACACAGGTTTAGTCAGAACAGGGTGAGTACATGACAGCATTCTCATTTTTGGGTGAACTGTCCTTAAACATGAACTAACAATGAGCAATTCTACAGCATTTATTAGTCTTACTTTATTAATCATTTACTTATACATTAAGATCAAAATGTGTATTTGTCTACATTAGTTAATACACTGAACGGACATGAATTATGAACATTTTCACTATAAGGCTAATACAATATACTGTTTATTGTTATTCATGTTAATGCATTAACTAATGTACACAAAACCACAACATTACAACAAATATACAATTATAATAAAACATTGTACACATGTATAATTGTAATATATGTTACGGTGCGTGGTGACCAGGAAGCACGAGGAATGCCAGGAAACATGAATTCAATAAACAAAATCTCAAGAGACACACACAAACCACACTATACATAAACGAGAACAAACAAGGAATGAGGGAGAACACAGGGTTTAAATACACAGAACAGATTAGGGAAACAAGACACAGCTGGGGCAAATTAACTAAACACAGGTGAAGGAACTGAACACAAATGAGGAGCGGGAAAACTGGAACACCGGACTGAACCAATAACACTAAGCAGGGGGAAACACAGGACATAACATGTTACAATATAATAATAAATATAGGACATTTATCAACTTAACACTCTTAAAAAGAACAGTTTACTTTTCAGTCCCATTATTTAATTGAATTCTTCTAAAAATAAGACTTCATATCATGTTTATCAGGCATTTTGGGAGACACAACAAGTGAATATGGAAATAAATTATACATCAATATTCCTATGAAATATTAGATATTATTATTAAAATGTTGCTAATTATTACTCCAATTATTACAATTTTTCATTAAATGGTACTCCAAGAACACATTAATGTGCACATTAGATACAGTGTATAGATACATTGCATTGAATGGGAATATTCATTTATGGCCATTTTACCCACATATTGAAAAAAGTAAAATGGTGTATCGATTCATTTCGTTATATCTTTCATAACTTAGTTGAGAATCATCTTTATACAAAATTTATATATATATATATATATATATATATATATATATATATATATATATATATATATATATATATATATATATATATATATATATATATATTATATTTTAAATGCTATATTTGCATTTTTTGATGATTGAAAGAAAAATCCCATTGTTTTTGTCTATACATATAATTTCATGTCATTTTATTTTTTAAACAACCGAGTCCGGGTGTTCCACTACAGAGTACATAGCATAACATATGAATATCATTTTTCAAAAAAAGTTTTTTTTTACCATTTTTTCTTATACTCTAAACAATGTGATGACATGGAAAAAAAACTAAATTAAAAAAAAAATAATCTGGGTCTCAGGAGGTTAATCTAAATATAACAAAATTACAACAGTGACCTGTCCTTTATTATTCATTCATTTAGCAGATGATTTTATCCAGAGAGACTTGGAGGAATCTTGAAGAGCCAATGATAAGATATTCAATGCAAAGTTTCAAACATTGTCCAGAAAAGCACAACTTTAACAGAAAACTGAGAAACAAGTAAAACATTAATTCTGTGTGATCAGACATATTGATGATGATTATAAGGCCAGAGATGAGAGTCACAGACAGACTCTGATGATGTTCTTGTGCTTCAAGCGGCCCAAAAACAACATCTGTATCAAAGCCTCCTCCTCACGACCCTCACTGATGCTGATTTCATTAAAGTCTCTTTCAGACTGTTTGCTGAACACACAGAGGACGCCTTCAGACTTTTACACACTTTTACATTTAAACTATCCGTCACATTTACTCGCGGCTTTTCCCCGCGGCTGATGCTCGCCTTGGATTTGATCTGACTGAGGCAAAATAAACCTTTCCTCATCGTGTGTTTTAGTCTCTAATGAAAGCCCGGAACCTCTGCTTGCTGTTCACTTTGTTTTGACCGCGACAAACAATTGTATCGCTCCAGTTTTGGCCCAAATGTAAGAGAAGAAAACACAAGAGTCTGCGGCTCGTGGACGCGCACAGACACCGAGCGGGCGGTTGAGTCTACGAGGTTCTCATGTGTTGTTTAAGAGCGCCGCGCCGCGCGAGCGCTGGTCATTGATCGCTGAAAGTAGACCGTGTGTGAAAGTCTATCATCATCCGATCAGAGAGAGAGAGAGAGAGATGGCAGAAACCGCCCCCGCACCGGCCGCTGCCGCCCCGGCCAAAGCGCCCAAGAAGAAGTCCGCTGTGAAAGCAGGTCCAGGCGTCGGCGAGCTGATCGTCAAAGCGGTGTCCGCGTCCAAGGAGAGGAGCGGCGTGTCCCTCGCCGCGCTGAAGAAAGCGCTCGCTGCCAGCGGCTACGACGTGGAGAAGAACAACTCCCGCGTCAAGATCGCCATCAAGAGCCTGGTGACTAAAGGCACCCTGGTGCAGGTCAAGGGAACCGGCGCCTCGGGCTCCTTCAAGCTCAACAAGCAGCAAGCCGAGAGCAAGAAGAAGCCGGCGGCCAAGAAACCCGCGGCTGCTAAAGCGAAGAAGCCCGCGGCCAAGAAACCCGCTGCCGCCAAGAAGCCCAAGAGCGCCGCGGCAAAGAAGCCCGCAGCCGCTAAGAAATCGCCCAAGAAGGCCAAGAAACCCGCCGCCAAGCCCGCTAAGAAGGCGACGAAGAGCCCCAAGAAGGCGAAGAAGCCAGCAGCCGCTAAGAAAGCCGCCAAGAGCCCGAAAAAGGCCAAGGCGGCGAAACCGAAGGCGGCAAAACCTAAAGCCGCCAAGCCTAAAAGGGCAGCTCCCAAAAAGAGATAAAAATCTGCTTTTTGTTTCTCAACGGCTCTTTTAAGAGCCACCCACTAACTCCGAGTAAAGAGCAAAACTCGTGTTTTAGAAACAGCCCAGATGTGAAGTTAGGCCACTTGATCTCACGCAATCTCAAACAATATACAAATGGTAAATCTTTACTATAAGGTTCATTAGTTAACATGAACTAAGAATGAACAATACTTCTACTGCATTTATTAATCTTATTAATTTCAACATTTACTAATACATTATTAAAATCAAAGGTTGTATTTGATGCACTGAAAAACATGAACAAACAATGAACAGCTGATTAATAACAAATATTAAATATAGCTGCAAGCAGCCATTACCGGGGCCAAGCGCAAGAAGCGGCAACAGATGCCATCATGGGTGGGAGTGGCAGACCAACTGCAGCAAGGAGCAATTAAAGGCATTTTAAGAGAACTTGGATAAATGGCTAAAAAACCACATATACAGTAACTTTTAAGATGATTTAATGGTTTATCATTTTTGACAAATAGGTGGCGCAGTTACCAAATTGATGTGATGTGGTCAGAGTGAGGTGACAATGACACATACAAAGTTTGGTGTCAAAATGTCAAGGCATTGCAGAGATAAAGACTTAATAGTCATTTTGGCAGCATGCCTCAACTTTGCTGCTGCGCTATACGAAAACGGTTTCGTCAATCGACACGAAATCCATAACTTTTAGTCGACACGGTCTGGAGATGATACGATTCGATTTTGGTGAAAATCGGACAAACGGTCTAGGAGGAGTTCAAAAAAGTAGGTTTTGACTGAAAATCAAGATGGCGGACAGGAAGTTTGGCCAAATAAGGAAAACCTGGTATCTATGTTCTCAGCTTGACCCAAGGAATCTATTAAGACCAGTGGCATTTCAACAGGCAGATTTATTCAAAAGTTATTAGCCTTTTTGTAAATTTCTTTATAACTTTTGACCACTAAGTGGTGCTGTTTCGAAACTTCTCAAGCTCCTTCAGGGCATCGTACTGATGACCCATACCGAGTTTCGTAACAATTCGTTCATGCGTTCAGAAAATACAGCATTTTAGCACATAATTCAAAATGGCCGACAGACAAAATGGCCGATCTGGGAAAATTGGATATCAGTCGACTCGGTATGACGCCCTGAATCTAACGAGGCCACTTTTATGATTTTTGGACAAACCGTTCAGGAGTTATGAGCAAAAATAACCATTTTTCATATCTCCGGACCAGTAGGTGGCGCTGCGCCGAAACGCTGCATGTTGCCTCAGGTCATGCTTGTGATGACATGTACCAAGTTTGGTCTGAATACGATAAAGCGTTGCGGAGATACAGCCTTAAGTTTGTTTTCGCAAGCGCTACGTAAAATTAGTTTGCACGTTTATCAAAAACGATTTGACGAATCAACTTGAATTCCATAACTTTTTGTCCCCACTGCATGAAGATGATTTGGTGCAATTTTGGTGAAAATCGGAGTATCGGCCTAGGAGGAGTTCGAAAAAGTAGGTTTTACGGAAAATTCAAAATGGCGGAAAAATTTGCATGACGGAAAATGACGTCATAGGGTGCAATCGAATCGTCATGAGCTCAGGAATCAGAGGAAAAAAGAATTTTGTTGATAGGCCTTACGGTTCAAAAGTTATTAGCATAAATGTGAGTGATACTTTGGACAGGTGGTGGCGCTAGAGGGAATGAGTTAGAGACACCAAAATTGGTGTACTTAATGTTGGGACTGTCCTCTATCAGAATGTCAAACCAAAACAACTTTCCCGGACACGGTTCTATGGGCTGCCATAGACCCCCAGTCGGAAGAAGAAGAATAATAATAATAAATATAGCTGCAAGCAGCCATTAAACGGGGCCAAGCAGTAGAAGACGATAAGACATGCCAACATGGCTGAAAGTGTCAGACCAACTGAAAAAATGAGCAATTTAAAGACATTTTAAGAGGAATTTCGGCAAATGGTCGAAAAATCATGCATACAGTAACTTATGAGATGATTTAATGGTTTATCACTTTCGACCAATAGGTGGCGCAGTTATGAACTCGATGTGATGTGGTCAGAGTGAAGTGACAATGACACATACAAAGTTAGTTGTCAATATGTCGAGACATTGCAGATATAAAGCCTTAATAGTCATTTTGGCAGCATGCCTCAACTTTGCTGCTGCGGTATACGAAAACGGTTTTGTCTATCGACACGAAATCCATAACTTTTGGTCGGGACGGTCTGAAGATGATACGATTCGATTTTGGTGAAAATCGGAAAAAACGGTCTAGGAGGAGTTCGAAAAAGTAGGTTTTGACTGAAAATCAAGATGGCGGACAGGAAGTTCGGCCAAATAAGGAAAACCTGGTATCTATGTTCTCAGCTTGACCCAAGGAATCTATTAAGACCAGTGGCATTTCAACAGGCAGATTTATTCAAAAGTTATTAGCCTTTTTGGAAATTTTATTATAACTTTTGACCACAAGGTGGCGCTGTTTCGAAATATTTTTAGTACCTTCAGGGGATGGTGTTGTTGGCACATTCTGAGTTTCTTAATATTACATCAATGCATTTGTTTAGTATAGCATTTTATTTCACAAAACTCTATTGAAGTCAATGGGAATTTCATGTTTTGTTCTATTATAGCGCCACCAAGAGGCTCAGTCCCACAATTTTTTTTATGTGTCCTCAGAGTGAGCCCATACGTATGTGTGTCAATTTTGGTGAAAATATCTCAATTCACTTCAGAGTTATAGACACTTATATGAAAAAACACGTAAAAAATGACTGACACGTGACTTTGTTTGAATTTTACTACCCCTTACTATCAATATTTTCGCATTTGGGCATTAGCGTATAGCCTATCGACCTATGTTTCCAAACTTCTGGCGGTGGTTTCGTCTCGATCGGACAAGCGGTTTCGAAGATATAGCCAAATGTTTTTTTCGCGCTAAATCGCAACGCTACACAAACCGTAAGACGAAAACCAGCATGTTTGGTATCGTTGGACTCGGCAACGATTCAGGAGCTCAAAAAGATGACTCTCGTGAAAATAAGTCGACCACACCCAAAGTTATAAGCATTTGAAAAAAAAAGTTCACCACTAGGTGGCGCTGTTTCGAAACTTCTCAGGCTCTTTCAGGGCATCGTACTGATGACCCATACCGAGTTTCGTAACAATTCGTTCATGCGTTCAGAAAATACAGCATTTTAGCACATAATTCAAAATGGCCGACAGACAAAATGGCCGATCTGGGAAAATTGGATATCAGTCGACTCGGTATGACGCCCTGAATCTAACGAGGCCACTTTTATGATTTTTGAACAAACCGTTCAGGAGTTATGAGCAAAAATAACCATTTTTCATATCTCCGGACCAGTAGGTGGCGCTGCGCCGAAACGCTGCATGTTGCCTCAGGTCATGCTTGTGATGACTTGTACCAAGTTTGGTCTGAATACGATAAAGCGTTGCGGAGATACAGCCTTAAGTTTGTTTTCGCAAGCTCTACGTAAAATTATTTTGCACGTCATTCAAAAACTTTTAAGCGAATCAACTTGAATTCCATAACTTTTTGTCCCCACTGTCTGAAGATGATCTGGTGCAATTTTGGTGAAAATCGGAGCATCGGCCTAGGAGGAGTTCGAAAAAGTAGCTTTTTCTGAAAATTCAAGATGGCGGCCAAATTATTATGACGGAAAATGACGTCATAGGGTGCAATCGAATCGGCATGAGCTCAGGAACAAGGGGAAAAAAGAATTTTGATGATAGGCCTTACGGTTCAAAAGTTATTAGCATAATAAAAGTGAAAATTTGGACAGGTGGTGGCGCTAGAGGGAATGACTTAGAGACACCAAAATTGGTGTATTTAATGTTGGGACTGTCCTCTATCAGAATGTCAAACCAAAACAACTTTCCCGCAATCGGTTCTATGGGCTGCCATAGACGCCCAGTCGGAAGAAAAAGAATAATAATAATAAGAACGGGAACAGATACAATAGGTGCCCGCACCTTCGGTGCTTGGCCCCTAAATATAGCTGCAAGCAGCAATAACCGGGGCCAAGCGCAAAGAAGACGACAAGACATGCCAACATGTGTCAGACCAACTGCAGTAAGGAGCAATTTAAGACATTGTCAGATGAATTTAGGCAAAATGGCTTTAAAAATCACACTAATTAACTAAAAATATGATTTAATGAATTATCACTTTCGACCAATAGGTGGCGTAGTTACTAAATCGAGTGACAATGACAAACCTTAAGACCAGTGGCATTAAAATATGCAGATTTATTCAAAAGTTTTTAGAAATTATGTTATAACTTTTGACCAAAAGGTGGCGCTGTCTCGAAATGTGTTGAGTACCTTCAGGGCATGGTGCTGATGGCACATGCTGAGTTTTGTAATGTTGCACCAATGCATTCGTTAAGAATAGCATGTTACGTTCTATTATAGCGCCACCAATAGGCTCAATCCCACCATTTTTTTTATGTGACCTCATAGTGAGCCCATACAAGTGTGTGTAAAATTTGGTGAAAATATCTCATTTAGTTTTGGAGTTATATACATTTATGTGTATAAACACATAAAAAATGACTGACACGTGACTTTGATTGGATTTTACTACCCCTTACTATCAATATTTTCGCATTTGGGCATTAGCGTTTAGCCTATCGACCTATGTTTCCAAACTTCTGACGGTGGTTTCGTCTCGATCGGACAAGCGGTTTCGAAGATATAGCCAAATGTTTTTTTCGCGCTAAATCGCAACGCTACACAAACCGTAAGACGAAACCCAGCATGTTTGGCATCGTTGGACTCGGCAACGATTCAGGAACTCAAAAAGATGACTCTCGTGAAAATAAGTCAACCACACCCAAAGTTATAAGCATTTGAAAAAAAAATTCACCACTAGGTGGCGCTGTTTCGAAAATTCTCAGGCTCTTTCAGGGCATCGTACTGATGACCCATACCGAGTTTCGTAACAATTCGTTCATGCGTTCAGAAAATACAGCATTTTAGCACATAATTCAAAATGGCCGACAGACAAAATGGCCGATCTAGGAAAATTGGATACCAGACGACTCGGCATGACGCCCTGAATCTAACGAGACCACTTTTATGATTTTTGGACAAAGAGTACAGTAGTTATGGGGGAAAATAGCACTTTTTCGTATCTCTGGACCAGTAGGTGGCGCTGCGCCGAAACGCAGCATGTAGCCTCAGGTCATGCTTGTGATGACATGGACCAAGTTTGGTCTGAATCTGAAAAAGCGTCGCGGAGATACAGCCTTATGTGTGTTTTCGCAAGCTCTACGTAAAATTTATTTGCGTGGTATTCGAGAACGACTTGCAGCGTTTTTATGAAATCCATAACTTTTTGTCAGCATGGTCTGGAGATGATCTGGTTCAATTTTGGTGAGAATCAGAACAACGGCCTAGGACGAGTTCGAAAAAGTAGCTTTTTCAGATAATTACAAATGGCGGACAAAATATCGTGACGGAAAATGACGACATAGGGTGCAATCGAATCGGCATTAGCTCAGAAACAAGGGGAAAAAGGAATTTTGATGATAGGCCTTACGGTTCAAAAGTTATTAGCATAATAAAAGTGAAAATTTGGACAGGTGGTGGCGCTAGAGGGATTGAGTTGGAGACTCCAAATTTGCTCTGTTGACTTTTCAGACTGTCCTCTATCAGTGTACCAAATTTCATAACTTTCCCGCAAACGGTTCTATGGGCTGCCATAGACACCCAGTCGGAAGAAGAAGAAGAAGAAACGGAAGAATAAATATAGCTGCAAGCAGCAATAACCGGGGCCAAGCGCAAAGAAGACGACAAGACATGTCAACATGTGTCAGACCAACTGCAGCAAGGAGCAATTTAAGACATTTAAAGATTAATTTAGGCAAAATGGCTTAAAAATCACACTAATTAACAAAAAATGTGATTTAATGGATTATCACTTTTGACCAATAGGTGGCGTAGTTACAAAAACGATGTGATGTGGTCAGAGTCTGGTGACAATGACAAACCTTAAGACCAGTGGCATTAAAATACGCAGATTTATTCAAAAGTTTTTAGAAATTATGTTATAACTTTTGACCAAAAGGTGGCTCTGTCTCGAAATGTTTTGAGTACCTTCAGGGCATGGTGCTGATGGCACATGCTGAGTTTTGTAATGTTACACCAATGCATTCGTTAAGAATAGCATGTTACGTTCTATTATAGCGCCACCAAGAGGCTCAATCCCACCATTTTTTTTATGTGACCTCAAAGTGAGCCCATACATGTGTGTGTAAAATTTGGTGAAAATATCTCATTTAGTTTTGGAGTTATATACATTTATGTGAATAAACACATAAAAAATGACTGACACGTGACTTTGATTGGATTTTACTACCCCTTACTATCAATATTTTCGCATTTGGGCATTGGCGTTTAGCTTATCGACCTATGTTTCCAAACTTCTGGCGGTGGTTTCGTCTCGATCGGACAAGCGGTTTCGAAGATATCGGCAAATGTTTTTTAAGCGCTAAATCACAACGCTACACAAACCGTAAACAAAACCTAAGCATATTTGGTATCTGTGGACTCGGCAAGGATTCAGGATCCCAACGAGATGACTCCCGTGAAAATACGTCAAACACAACCAGAGTTATAAGCATTTGAAAAATCAATTTTGCCACTAGGTGGCGCTGTTTCGAAACTTCTCAGGCTCCTTCAGGGTATCGTACTGATGACCCATACCGAGTTTCGTAACAATTCGTTCATGCGTTCATAAAATACAGCATTTTAGCACATAATTCAAAATGGCCGACAGCCAAAATGGCCGATCTGGGAAAATTGGATATCTGTCGACTCGGCATGACGCCCTGAATCTAACAAGACCAACTTTATTATTTTTGGACAAACTGTTCAGTAGTTATGAGCAAAAATAGCCATTTTTCGTATCTCTGGACCAGTAGGTGGCGCTGCGCCGAAACGCAGCATGTAGCCTCAGGTCATGCTTGTAATGACATGTACCAAGTTTGGTTTGAATACGATAAAGCGTTGCGGAGATACAGCCTTATGTCTGTTTTCGCAAGCGCTACTTAAAATTAATTTGCGTGGTATTCGAGAACAACTTGCAGCGTTTTTATGAATTCCATAACTTTTTGTCAGCACGGTCTGGAGATGATCTGGTTCAATTTTGGTGAGAATCGGAACAACGGCCTAGGAGGAGTTCGAAAAAGTAGCTTTTTCGGATAATTACAAATGGCGGACAAATTGTCGTGACGGAAAATAACGTCATAGGGTGCAATCGAATCGGCATGAGCCAAGGAATAAGAGGACAAAGGATTTGTGATTCTAGCCATTATGGTTCAAAAGTTATAAGCATAAACATGAGTAAATCTTTGGACAGTTGGTGGCGCTAGAGGGATTGAGTTGGAGACTCCAAATTTGCTCTGGTGACTTTTCAGACTGTCCTCTATCAGTGTACCAAATTTCATAACTTTCCCGCAAACGGTTCTATGGGCTGCCATAGACGCCCAGTCGGAAGAAACGGAAGAATAATAAGAACCGGAACAGATACAATAGGTGCCACCGCACCTTCGGTGCTTGGCCCCTAATAAGAACCGGAACAGATACAATAGGTGCCACCGCACCTTCGGTGCTTGGCCCCTAATAATAAGAACCGGAACAGATACAATAGGTGCCTCCGCACCTTCGGTGCTTGGCCCCTAATAAATATGTATTGCTCAGTGTTAAAATGTGTTAGTCAATACACTAACTAATGAAGCTTATTGTACAGTGTTACCTATAAAACACTCTATATCTAAAAGGAGTCAAAATAAATGGCCAAAAATGTCAGTGATCACAGTTCAAATAAGATTTATAACAGTACAGAAAATGTATGCACAACAGAATTGTGGCAATACAAACAATAAGCAGTGATTTAACTCCAATATTACAAAAGGAACATAATTCTGTACAGTATCAGACAGTTAATGTGCGCAGAATATAGTGTGTGAAAGATGAAGCACTTTTGTTGGGAACAGCGTATAATATACATTTCTGTACTTTTTACAATTTTGTACAAATGGTTTCATCTCTTCTCTCTGCATAATTAAGGGGGGGGGTTGGGCTTCGGAGGGAAGTTCAGTGATTGGTTTAAATCTTCTCAGACTCTAAACCAATGGGCGACTGGCTCTCTCTGGTTTAAAGACAGTGTGTGGAAGCACTGCTTATCATTCTGTTCAATTCGACTGTGAAGTTTGTTGAAAGTGACTGTTAAAATGAGTGGCAGAGGCAAAACCGGCGGCAAAACTCGAGCGAAGGCCAAGACTCGCTCGTCCAGGGCAGGGCTGCAGTTCCCAGTCGGCCGTGTCCACAGGCTCCTCCGCAAAGGCAACTACGCCCATCGCGTCGGTGCCGGAGCTCCTGTGTATCTGGCGGCTGTGCTCGAGTATCTGACCGCGGAGATCCTGGAGTTGGCTGGAAATGCCGCTCGGGACAACAAGAAGAGCCGCATCATCCCCCGGCACCTGCAGCTGGCGGTGCGCAATGACGAGGAGCTGAACAAGCTTCTGGGCGGAGTGACCATCGCTCAGGGCGGCGTGTTGCCCAACATCCAGGCCGTGCTGCTGCCCAAGAAGACCGAGAAGCCCGCCAAGGCCAAATAAGCGCTCCGGGCCCTCACTGACGACCAACGGCTCTTTTAAGAGCCACACACTTCATCTAGTAGAGAGAGCTTTTCTGTGCGCAAACTAATGCAGAATAATTAATTAGCTGTTTAGCCCCATCTCGTCTAATACAATATAAGTTACGTTTACCAATCTGTTTTGAATATTGTTCGATGATCCAACATTTCTGGGAATTGGTCATAATTCAGACCTCCAGACTTTTTAAAGTGGTGGTTCACCAAAACTGCTTTTCATAGTTCTTTGGTATTTCCATTATAATAAATATATTTTCTCATAAAATGTCTTATTTCTAAAAGTAAATTGGCAATATTTGTAAGAATGTGTTACTTGTGAAAATGTTTCTCAAATTAAATATATTTAATAAAAACTGACTAAGTGATGTTCCTCAGTCTGAACTCCATCAGGCCAACTATTCTCCATCCATGATAATTTACACTAATGAATTAATTAGATGCCCATTTGTGACATAATGGAAATGACATCATTCAGGTTCCTTTAACAGTGCAGAAGATGGTAAGTAACATCATTTCTATTCATATTTTAGTATTATAGTCCGGTTCGGTACTGTCAAGTTTAACAACTCAACCATATCTATAAAATTAAGATTATTAATATTATTTTAATCCATAAGTTTACATAAATATTACAGTTGTAGTAATTAAATTGTTCTGAGGGACACATGAGATGTTTGTTGTATACACTGTAAATAATGTTATGTGCTATTCACTTAAAAAAAGATGATACCAATATTACACATTGTATTTTTATATAGTTTTTATGGAATCCAGAATAAATCATGTGAAATCTCCTAAATTATTTGGTCTAGGATTTTTTTTTTTTTCACAGTTAATTTAATGTTTTCCGTAGTTATATTGTATCATTAAAATACTTTTGCTAGCACAGAAACAAACTTGTACTGGACTATCGATATAGCAAAGTTATTGCTTAATGAACAAAGCAACATGTTTCTGGGTATTAATATGCAGTTATTCATAACCTAACCATAAACTCTACTCTTCTGCACAATGATAACGATCAAAACTTCAACATATCAGAAACTCTTTCAAATGTCAAACATAACTGAACATTAAACATTAACAGATGTTTCCCTTTACTCAGAAACACATCAAATATCACTTCATTTCAATATTTAGCATGCTGGAAACTGGTGTCCAAAATTATATCAGCTTTTATCAGCTTTTATCAGCTTAATCGTTCCTCAATTCAAGCCTCAAAACTGTGTTTACTAAAAAAGAGGAAAATGTATCTCTTGGTTTTATTAGTGAAATATTCACAATATTTTCTATACATAACTAAACCCTTTTTGTTAATAAAATATACACAATATTTTTAATTATCACCTTAACTTTTTTAAATTAAATATTTAAAGACCCATGAATACTTTTTGTTTTGTGTAAAATCCATTTTGAAACCAACTCCATTAAATAACAGAATAAATAGTCTTTAATGTCTGAGTCGGAAAATATGATTTGTTGGAGGTTTGATGTGTGCCTGATGATGAGGGTTATTTACAAAATTAATTATATGACGTTTTGAAGAAAAAAAAAAGGAATACCCAATAACAGGAATTATATGAAATTTCTCAATGTTTCTCTGGGTCTTTAAAGGAAAAAAATACTATTTTGTCCTTTATCTGTTCTACTGAACGAGTCTGTGTTTTAAAGGACGGATGGAAGTGTTTAATATCTGACTGCAGCGCTTTAATACAGACTGTGATGAGATTTTGTTCTGATCTGAGATCTGCTCACTGGGAATTAAGGCGAGTATTTCAGAACAAATAAATCCAGCAATGTGAGAATAAAGCTTATGCGTTTATTAGTACACTGATTGAAGAACAAAGTAGAAACTGAACAAAAGCGCGTTGAGCGGGAAACCCTCCGCTTGTTTGAAGAGGAAACGCGCAGTCATTGGCTAGCAGTCATAAGCACACGTCACACACTAGCCAATCACACGCCTCTGCCTCTTCGCGCCACTCTGAGCTCGTGACGGTCCTACGCTATAAAAGCAGGCGTGTAACGGTGCGTGTCCACTACAGCGGCAAAACTCCGCTCAGTGCCGCTGGCAACGCTATAACGTCTCCGCTTTGGGGTGTGTCTGTTGCGAGTGTGTTTAATCTATGTTTTTTTCAACATACACACAGTATAATCATCAGAGATGCACGCGATTAGATTCGGAAATAGACAAGCTTTGTTTACATTTTGCCCCAAGCAAGATATCCCGTCAATTTTATAAACTTTTATAAACCCAGCCAGTATAATCACAATGAACACATCCAAAATGAATTATTTAACATATATAACAACTACAAAGCGTCTAATTTGTAAACAAAATTATTTACGCACTAAATCCAGCATAAACTCCAGCACAATTTGCATATTTTTAAAATATCAAAACAGACGTCACATCCCGAACTGCACATCAATTGGCTGCCGACCGCGTTTTTTCGCTTGATATTTGCATAATGTCGAGAACTGCCCAACCTTTTGACGCTCTCAACGCTTTCTCCGGTCCGCTGTCAATCCCAAAATGCACTATGCGAGCGTGAAGCTCGACTTCCATAGGAATGAATTGAAAACGCTCGCTCCGCTCCGCTCGCTCCGTGCCAGTGGACACGCACCGTAACAGAGAGCCGCATTAAAGACAGAAGAAACTGCAGCGATGGCCAGAACCAAGCAGACCGCTCGTAAATCCACTGGCGGCAAAGCCCCGAGGAAGCAGCTCGCGACTAAAGCAGCGCGGAAGAGCGCGCCCGCCACCGGCGGCGTCAAGAAGCCCCATCGGTACCGGCCCGGGACCGTGGCTCTGCGGGAGATCCGCCGCTATCAGAAGTCCACCGAGCTGCTGATCCGCAAACTGCCTTTCCAGCGGCTGGTGAGAGAAATCGCCCAGGACTTCAAGACGGACCTGCGCTTCCAGAGCTCCGCTGTCATGGCCCTGCAGGAGGCCAGCGAGGCTTATCTGGTGGGTCTGTTTGAGGACACCAACCTGTGCGCCATCCACGCCAAGAGAGTCACCATCATGCCCAAGGACATCCAGCTGGCGCGCCGCATCCGCGGAGAGCGCGCTTAAACTCGCCGCCGCCGCTGTGCACGCGCGTCACATCCCAACGGCTCTTTTCAGAGCCACACATCACTTCCTGTAAACGAGACAGTTTCCTGAGTATAAAGCATCAGGGTCCGACAGCAGTGTGGGGTTTGAGCTCAGTAAATGCAGGATCCCAGCAACTATGAGGGGAAAAGCATATGCAAAATATATTATTCTCAGACTCTCTTTACATGGTTTCCTAAGATATACAAGAATCGTTCCACTGAATTTTTGACATTTCTGTCCCAGGACATTATATAAAATACATTAACTAAAAATAACGAGTGAGTAGAGATCTGTTTTGTTGATTCTACTGTAAATATTAGTTGATAAAATTCATAATTTAGGTGAATAGTATGAGGTTGCAATTGCTTAAATTGTAGACATTATTATTAGTTTTACAATGTGAACACACTTCCAGAGAGCCAGTCCACCAGGAAGTTAAACCACTTCTTTTATCAGTTTTGTTTGGTCCATTTATACAATTGTTTCATAAATTAAAAACATAAGGTCTTCTTTAAAATAAAAAAAATGGCTGTTTTGATCAAAATACACTTTGCTTAATATAGTGATTTTTCCCCGTCACAAATATCAATTATTTGAACTTAAAACCAACAATTGCTTTAGGCCCCATCCACACAACTGCGTTTTTGTTTAGAAACGGAGAATTAAAACAAATACGATCTCCGTCCACACCAGCGTTGTAGCTGCGATCATAGACAGTAAAAGAAATGGACACAGCGACCCCGTTGATTTCAACGGAGAGAGTTGAAGCCCAACATGGGCACTCACTTCCTGATAGCCAAGCGTACTGCGCATGCTCAATCTGAGCTTGACGACGTGAGCAACCTGACTGACAGTTGGACGTCTTCTAGTAGCGGTGCCAAGAGGAATCTGAATCATTCCCTTCCGAATCTTGCAGAGCCGGAGATCGTGAGTATTAGCTGTTCATGAGCTCGCAGCAGGAGCAACTTTATGACTCTCTATGGGCTTCTCTCTTGACTTTATCCCTCCACGTCCCCCCGATTGCCTGAGCTTCTACTTCTGTCTTTACGGTAAATGTCTCTTCTGCGCGACAGAGAGTCGCGTGTTATGACGCAATCGTTAGCCTATTTTTACAAAAACGGCTTCTACGGGGCCATAACGTAAGATTCAAAGTAATGGAGCCTTTTATACATTGTCGTGTTTCTTTAGAAATAAATAATGGACAAATGGAGTCTTTGGACGCCTCAGATGTAAAGTTATTCGCTGTCAAAGTGACGTCAAAATGAATGGGAGTCAATGGGATGCTAACAGCAGGTGATAGCCAGCTACAATGGCGGCGCCCGGAGAGGCTTCAGTTTCCGGTTGATGGATTATCTCATTGGAACTCAGTTGAGACAGTTGAAGCCCACTTTTAGCGATTTTTTAGCACTTCCGTTCCTGACGCGCAGACTCAAACCGACTCAAACTAAGCTTGATGACGTGAGCAACCCGCCTGACAGATGTAAATCTTCTAGTAGCTGTGCGTGAAAACTGCCAACGTTAATCTTGCAGAGACGGCGAGCTTGAGCAAAGAGTTCTTTGGTGTGAGTGAGCAGGACTAAGTATTTTTTATAGTATTTATTTTAAAATTGTAATGTAATCGTACCGAAATTCGAGCTGATTTCGGTACGATTGGAGCTGGAGTCGGTGGAAAAGCAGATTCGTGTTCTGCTGGAGAAGCAAGCCGAGCTGCGAGATCGGCGATCAGCGCTTGAAACATCACGCGCCGATGCTCACAAGTCAGTGGTTAGTAACTTTGTGACTTTGACTCCGACTTTGTCTACTCCATGCGTTTCTCTGCCCAGGAGGACGCGATCATCTCTGCCTTCAATCACTCCTGCACCCTGGGTCACGACACGAGCCAGGACCAGAGCAAGAACCTCTCCGCCCCTCCCGGTCTTCGAGATCTCCACCCGGAACCGCTTCTCCCCTCTTCGCGAGTCGGAACGCGACGACTCCGTGATCATCGGCACTTCCATGGTCCGCCATGTCCGTGCTACCTCGGGTAAAGGTAAGGTGCGCACTCACTGCTTTCCTGGTGCTCGTGTTCTTGATGTCGCTGCGCAGGTTCCCGAGATCCTGAACGGTGACGAGCACGTCGGAGCTGTCGTGCTGCATGCGGGAACGAACGACATCAGGCTGCGGCAGACGGAGGTTCTGAAGAAGGACTACAGGAGCCTGATCGAGACGGTACGCAGCACATCGCCTAGAGCAACGATCGTCGTGTCTGGACCGCTTCCCACTTACCGACTTGGACAAGAAAGGTTCAGTAGATTATTTGCTTTAAATGAATGGTTAATGTCATGGTGTAATGAACAGAAACTGCTCTTTGTAAATAATTGGAATCTGTTTTGGGAGCGACCTAGGCTCTTCCGTCCTGATGGTCTGCACCCCAGCAGAGTCGGAGCGGCTGTTCTGTCGGACAACATCTCCAAGACGCTACACACCATCTGACTAGTAAGTCAAAGTCCAAATCATAGTCTTTGCTGTCCCAACTTAATTGATATAAGTACTGTTGTGGCAAAACTTCTGTTAAACATCATCACTGCGTAAGAGACACTCAGAGTCAAATTAATAAAAAGAGAAATATTTATTCTTGCAAGAAGGCCCAGTCGCCATCACAGCCGTTACATTCTGTGAAGTGAGTGGCGCGCACCAGGAAGACATGAGACATCTTTTATACTCTTTTCAAGGTTCCTTCTCACTCGCTGTACTTTTCCCCCCAGATAAGGCCCCCACTTCTGTTCAGTTTTTTCTTAAGGACACAAACTGGTACTGGAATAAACTAGCCAAACCTGACCATTCCTAAGGTCAAGATGTCCTGTCCCATATATTCCTGAAACGTCACGCACAAGCACGTACACACATATACTTTTACACATTGAATAGATTAGGAATAAATGACTATTAAAATTTCTACAACAATTCCACACTTTTTATCATTCAGATTACCCATAATCACAATAATAAACAAAAAGACAAATTTTAAGTCATATCATCACACTACTCTTCATCTCTAGTTTTCGCATAACTGATCACTCTTCTTAAACATTTGTGAAAATAACATTTGAAAAGAAAAAGCTTAGGCTGTTTTTTGTAAGGATAGGCCCTTAAATTTTAGCAAGCCAGTAAAGAATTTAATCTGAAGCCGGGCTGAATGAATAGACACAGCTATCGCACTCTCGACCTTGATCGAACCCTCAGTCACCTCAGTTAAACAAGAAATAGTGTACAGATTAGTTAGGAAAAATAAAACAAAAACATCAATTCACACTGGTTATTTCAACAGATCATCAAAATACAAAGAATAAAAGTAGAATAAAATCCATCATCTCATAGCGGATAACCACAGTTTTTTTTTTTTTTTTTTAACTCTGTTCATATCAAAAACATTCAAAGGAAGAAAAAGAAAACATACCCCAACAATTAATTCATTTGACTATAGCTCCCACTACTTGTATCATCATCATCATCATCATTTGGATAAAATTGTCATTTTTACCAATCTAACAAAACATCCCTGCTCTGACCAGTCTCTGTAATGAGCTGGAAACACACAATATCGACAATCCTACCCCCGAAACCCCAAAGAGTAATCACATTTTCTAATGAATCAGTGACCAATCAAATCTCGTTGGCGTTGTTTAAGGTGAGATGTTTGGACGGTGGTGTTGGAATCTCCATCCTTGCAACCTTGTTTGTGGAGTGGACCATTTCCTAGCTGCTGTCACCTGTGAATGGAGATCTTAAGTATTTTGTTAGTGACCGCTTGTCTAGCCGCTCGTCCTTCTGGTGTGACCTGTGGAATTTTCACCATTTGTTTACTGATTATATACATTATTAGTTCCAAATTTATTCTCAACATTTGGCCAATTCAGCAACCTGAAACTCATTCAACTATTACATTAACATTCAACCCACTTTACTCATGTCAACAACACAATATTTATACATTTTGGAACAGAATCATTCTGTTAGCTGCAATCCAATCCTGACATTCTGTGAAAGGAAAATTTTAAGTTATGCTCTGCTCCATTCTCTGTAAAGAAAACAAAATGTCGAGGTTATTTTCAGATAGTAAAACTACACGTAGTTTCTTTTGTCTACTGTTCTGCCGTGACCTTCGCTGCCACATCTGCCCTGGCGTTTCCTGTTGAAACAGTCCTGCAAATACATTTACAGAAAGCAAATTTTGTTTGGGACGGCCTTTTACCCAATTAGAACCAGTGTCCTCCCAACATATATTGTCCCTTAGTAAACCATATTTGGCAATTGTTATACCATCTCCCTCTTGATGCACGACACAACTCGAGCATCAATTTAACATAACATTTAACATAGTGTTTTGATAAAGTTTTGCATCAACACTAACCCAAACGTTGTCCTTCAGACAAATTTCCTCCAGACATCTTTATCTGTCTCTGAAACAAGATATTACACACTTAAAGCCACAATCTCATCTTCTTTTCGAAGTATTTGAAGGGCAAAGGCCCTGAGTCTCACAGCGTATCCTGCTTTTCAGGCCTGTTGTTTGGTCTCTTAATTCAGTCATCTACAAACATTTTCAAAGTCATCAATTGTTTCTATCAAGTCAGGTCGTGCTGTACAGACTTGGTCACTTGTCAGTCAAATAACATTCTCATCCTTCTGCCCACAATAATCATACATTTTTAGGGGCTCTCTTCCAAATTTCATGTTTGACTTAGCCAATATGTCACTTTGTTGTTGTCATCAAATCTATAACATTTTCATTTATCTCAACCCATGCCAGATGGTGATCTACAACTCCACAATTCTAATTTACACAAATACCTAAACTGATCCAGAACGTAATTCAAATCAACATCATAAAAGACAAAAGTAATTAATACCAGACAGAGCTTGATGACCAATCAATTTAAAGCTTGCCCTATGTTCTGTATCACTTTTCATCGGATCCACACACAATTATCGGCTTCTTTAAAATTTGTCATTTGCCTTAACCCATCTGTAATGATGAAACAATATACTCCCTCTTCAGGCGGAATATTAGTACCCCAAACTAATGCATACAAGACCTAAAGTGCTGTCACCATCACACACACAATACTAGACACACATATCTTAACTACTCATTCTCAATGTTCGCCTTTCTTTATATTATTGCTAAAAAGATTTAAATTTTAAGTAATAAAAAGTATTTTAAACTTCACATTTTCTGTAGCTTTTACCTAATTTTACATGGTCTCTTAACCAGTTCCAAAGCATTTCTGTTCATTATTCATTAGATTTTCAGTCTGCTGGGTTGCTTTGTTTAATTTTTTCCTTATCATTATTTTGCTTCAGCTTGCTCTAGCAGGCCGACAACAGAAAGACAGACACAGTTTACCATCCCTTCCTCCACTCAAACAGTCTCTCTCTCTTATTAACAAATAATAATTACATTAAATTAATCACTATCCTTTTACCATTAAATTTTGTTATCCAGACTTTTCTCAAATCAAAAACTGTCTTCATCTTTAGCCACCCACCATGTCAAACGACCTCCAGGAGTTAAAACATATTAGTTCAAAATCAACACTTCTATAAATTTTCTTATTCTTGCCCATGAGGCAGCCAATACATAAAAAGTTTTGTTCCTGTCTCCACAACAAACAATGGCAGTCCCCTCATTTCTCAGCTGTCTCTTGAAAGCCCATTCCCGTTAGCTCTTTATCTTTAATTTTCCTCTTCTCAGGGTGTTGTCCCCCTGGCATAATTGCAGATACTTGTCACAATGAAAAACAAGCCATACAATTAATGCGGTTTCTTCTGGTGAGTGGTATAGAGGAGCTTTGCATTTATAGGGCAGACTGCCGTAACTCGTCACAGCTTCATCTCCCCTTAACGGTATAAGGACGCTGCTGGCCTCACAGCTCCTGCTCAACTCTCATACCTGTCTCAATAACACACCTCCATTCAGGAAGTCCGCAGTGACTTTACGATAATCCCCTGGCTTAGGTTGCCCTCTGTCTGGCCAAAGAGAGTCTTACCCGTCGTGGGGTGATTATCTCGTGCCCACTGGTACCGCTCTTTCCCAATACCAAATCAGTCTTCTTCAACAGAACTCAGCTGTTTTCTGGAGCTTTAGGAAAGGCACGTTCAAGAGTCACCAGAGCCATTCTGATTGCCTAATAGTGTTTACACAGGGAGACAGGTTAATAACAGCAGTATTTAATCACTAAAATCCATTAACCATCTTAAAATCATCAACCTATCTATTTAGATTATACTCAGTGAATTTAGATCACAACCATACATTCAGTGTACTGTTACTGTACATCTGTAGCTGTAGCCATCGGGCCTGTTTCAATGGTGGAGACTTAAGATAAGACAAAGAAGTTACTGGTCCTAAAATAAAATAATCAAAAATGTTATTTCTATCATTTAAGATCTGTATTATTATTTTAAAGACTTCTTTAAAGTCATTCAGTTTTACATTTAAAACATTCACAAATACAAATTGCTCTATGAATGGCAATGGTTTCTTTAACATCTCTGTGTCTGATTTTTCAACTGAAACACTGTGCTTTACTATAAATAGCTTATTATTACTTATGACACAGGCTCAGATAACAGCCTGTTAGCTGAAATTGACTGAGAGAGACTCTGAGGCACTCAGGATTGGTACACTGTTCTCTCATAAACTTCTAATCATCAAACTTTTATCTATAATCTTTTAACTATCCCAGCTTAAGGCATCTTTGCCAGAAATGACATTTGTTTCCAAATAAACATAATTTTATAGTTGTCTTTTGCCCATACAGGGAATTTAGACATTACAGATCTCCACTCAGATTGAGTCTCTGTCGTACTGGCCGTTTACAGCCACAGCAGACATCAGATTCAGATAAGCAAGCTGTTTCATTACAGCTCCTAACAAACTTATCTTTTAAAAGCAAAACATCAGCTTCTAGTTCTTTCATGGTCAACAGTTTTCAAGCTGTTTGTTTGATCAGATGCCTTTCTACACATTTTACATTTATCAACTGTTAATTCAGTAACAAGCTGCTTCTGCTTATTAGATCTTAAATAATGATTCTAGTTCTCAATAACCATAGTTTAATATCTGTCTTCAAAGTTTTTCTAGGAGTTTATCAATCTCCAATCAGGATTCACACTAAATTTGACAAGGCTACTCTGCATCTTTCACAGTTATTATAAATCATCCGTGAGATTTGTCTCTCTATATTACCTGAATCCTTTTTCAAAATGTTGCATTAAAACACAATCATACTTTTAGTTACCTTTCTGCAACTCCCATTTGTTGGAGTCATTCATTTTACATCAAACTGTATTCATCAATTCACTTATAATAATTACTATTATAGATATTTTCAAAGGATTCACTTTAAGACTTCAATCTTTTGACCTTGTTTTTTTTTTTTTTCTCTTATTCTTTCTCAGACGAAATGTTAATATCGTCACTTAAACACTGATCTACTTTCAAACCCACATTATTACCAGAAATGTGTCACTATCACATTTTCAAACCCCTTCTCAGTGAGCATTTACAGTTACATGTTAAATGGTCCTGCTGACCACAATTTAAACACTCTCCATCTGCTCTAACTTACTGCCCACCCTTGAAGCAGTGTGTTCCATTGAGGAATGCAAACAGAGCCACTGATAAGCAGTTCTCTGTATTCTTTTACAGTCCAACAGTGGCAGATACAACAATAGCCGAATCAAAATCTTCATCATTATTATTGGCACAACATTAATTTTCATAAGCTGCATGGAAATGCTCATTATGTTCTAATTTGTTTTCAATATCTTTTGCTTCAAGGACTTAATATCCACAAAATATCCGACATTATACATGATTGATTTCCAGAATCTTTGGACATAGCTGTCTTTACATTTTACCAGGTTTGCTATTATCATCAGCAACACTGATTACAGAACAAGTGCATATCTAACATCCAAAAAGCCGTGCTGAATAAGCAAACACATTCGTTTTTTATAAAACTATAATTTCCAATTCCTTTCATAATAAACGAAGATGGATGGTAAATCCATTCCTTTTCACTACCCCATTATAGACCCCTTAGGTTCAAAACAATGATTGTCAAACTAAAACTAAACCTAATTTCAATCTTTATTTTACCATTAAAAATATAGAATTGTTCCCCATACTGCATACTGCATTCTTCATGTCATGTTAATCCCTGTCAATCATACAATGCCTTATTTTATTCTAAAACTGACTTTTCATACCATTTAAACAGTTAATTTGACTTCCATAAATTCTGTCAGACATTTTATTTTCATCACATATAGTTTTCTACTATATTTCTTCTCAATCTTCCCCTACATGCCATTTTCATTCTGTATCCTCTCCTTTCTTTTCTCAAACATGCCAGTTCCTTCATTATCTAACCAGTACATGATTGTTTGCACAATCCCCACATAAACATATCTCACACACCAACCTTCTTGTTTTTCACTTCCCTCTTCCATCAAGTTTCTCACTTACAGTTCTCTCTTTTTCTATCACTCTATCACTCTATCACTCTATTTCACACAGACAGCCTTATTGCTGCTTGCTACTTCAATCCTTATCGTATAACTAAGTTCTATAGACATCTAATGTCATGCATCCATTTACTGGATGAAGAAGTAAAAACATTATTTCTCCTGGCAGTTCGACATTTTATCTTCAAGCCAACATTTCATTATCTGTTCACATTTTTACACACATGTTGAACGCAGACACTTTTATTTCTCACTGCCCTGTTCAACTGTTCCCCGCACCACCTTTAATCTTGTGGCGCTCAATATCATACATTTCTGCCCTTAATTTTATCTCATTTGACAGAAAACCGGTGTACCAAATTTCGCAAGCTTGCTTTTGAGACATCCCCATACTGCTGCTTCTCTGTTCTCTGTGGATTTCTCTTCAACGCGCGTTTTCTTTAGTCTGTTAGGCGTCCCCAACAAACCCGATTCTTTTCTTTTAACCCAAATCGGTCGGGTTGCACTATTAGTGCCCTCCTAACTATGGTTTACCAAAAAATCTGTTACGATTGTTCTGGTTCCCCCTAATTAGCCTCAGCACCTAAAAACAAATTGCTCCGTGGTGGAACAACTCATTTTCAGGTTACCTATCTGTTTGAAATCTCTTGATCTGTCACAGTTCTCAATTAATCCCAGATTATTTATCTGCTTGAAATTTCTTGATCTGTCACAGACCTCAATTAATCTCAGATTATTTTCCCTCGTATCTGTTTGAAATTTCTTGATCTATATATAGATCTCAATTAATCTCAGATTACGTACCACAGAAACAGCCCTCAGCCAGTATGGTTCAGTTTCACTTTGAAAAATATTTTAGCCCATAAGAAAAATATTTTAGCCGTCTCTTACCAGAGATGTCTTGAGTTGCCACGGGTTCGTTTTCATCTGATTCCAGTGGAGCTTCTCCTGGCCCTGATAGCGGTCGGCCCCTCTCTCTGAAACTTACGAGGTAGAGCTGGAACTGCTCAGTCCAGGTGGCCAAACACCGTCCGCTCTCAGGTCCAGAAGGCACTGCCAAGGAATCCCACTCTGACACCAAATGTTGTGGCAAAACTTCTGTTAAACATCATCACTGCGTAAGAGACACTCAGAGTCAAATTAATAAAAAGAGAAATATTTATTCTTGCAAGAAGGCCCAGTCGCCATCACAGCCGTTACATTCTGTGAAGTGAGTGGCGCGCACCAGGAAGACATGAGACATCTTTTATACTCTTTTCAAGGTTCCTTCTCACTCGCTGTACTTTTCCCCCCAGATAAGGCCCCCACTTCTGTTCAGTTTTTTCTTAAGGACACAAACTGGTACTGGAATAAACTAGCCAAACCTGACCATTCCTAAGGTCAAGATGTCCTGTCCCATATATTCCTGAAACGTCACGCACAAGCACGTACACACATATACTTTTACACATTGAATAGATTAGGAATAAATGACTATTAAAATTTCTACAACAGTACCAATGTAGAACATTATATAGAAACTGTGTCTATTCCTCGCTTAGTGAAGCCAAACAACAAATCTACTGTAAGATCTAGCAAGAATATTATTGTAATTAAACCAGAAAATCTAAATATCAGTGAACAAAAACAATTTCTAAAGCTAGGTCTTCTAAACATTAGATCGCTCACACCTAAGGCGGTTATTGTAAATGAAATGGTCACAGATAATAATTTCGATGTTCTGTGCCTTACTGAAACCTGGCTTAAACCAAATGATTATTTCGGTCTAAATGAGTCTACTCCACCAGGATACTGTTATAAGCATGAGCCCCGTCTGATCGGTCGTGGCGGCGGTGTTGCAACAATCTATAGAGATATTCTTAATGTTACTCAGAAAACTTGTCATAGGTTTAATTCGTTTGAAGTACTTGTGCTAAATGTTACGCTCTTAGATGTAAGAAAGAAATCCTTATTATCTCTAGCCTTGGCTACCGTATATAGACCTCCAGGGCCATATGCTGATTTCCTAAAAGATTTTGCAGACTTTCTCTCAGACCTATTGGTCAATGTCGATAAAGCAATAATTATTGGCGACTTTAACATACACGTAGATAATACAAATGATGCGTTAGGGGCTGCGTTTACAGATCTATTAAACTCTTTTGGGGTGAAGCAAAACGTCAGTGGTCCCACTCATCGTCTAAATCATACACTAGATTTAATTATATCATATGGAACCGATCCAACCGATATAGATATTATACCGCAAAGTGACGATCTCACTGATCATTACATGGTAACTTGCATAATACGCACTGCTGAAATTTGTCATGTTGCACCACGTTATAGACCAGGCAGAACAATCCTTCCAACCACTGTAGATAGATTCTCAAATAGCTTACCTGATCTATCTCAGCTGCTCAGTAAACCCAAACAAACAGATGAACTAGAGGAAATGACTAGCAGTATGAGCAACATTTTCTCTAGTACACTAGATATTGTTGCACCAATTAGATTAAAAAAGGTTAGAGAGAAAACTAAAACACCATGGTACAACAGTGCTACGCATGCTATCAAGAGAGAAACTCGTAACTTAGAGCGTAAATGGAAACGAACTAATTTAGAGGTCTTCAGAATCGCGTGGAAAGACAGTATGTCACGTTATAAAAGGGCTCTAAAATCAGCCAGGGCTGAGCATATCCGCAAACTAATTGAAAATAACCAAAATAATCCAAGGTTTTTATTTAACACCGTGGCTAGACTAACAAATAATCAGACATCTCCAGAGCAAAATATTCTGTTACAATATAGTAGTAATGATTTTATGAATTACTTCAATGAGAAAATAGAAAGCATCCGAAACACAATTGTTAATGTACAATCCTCTATGGTGTCTTATGACTCGGCCTCAATTATGGCCCCTCTAGAACAACTAAACCGCTTTGCAACTATAGGACAGGGAGAACTAAATAAACTTATCATTGCATCTAAACCAACAACATGTTTATTAGATCCAATACCCACTAAACTACTTAAAGAAGTGTTACCTGTAGTGGAAGAGCCTCTTCTCAATATTATTAACTCGTCTTTATTTTTAGGTCACGTTCCAAAAATATTCAAGCTGGCAGTAATAAAACCTCTCGTTAAGAAACCGCAATTAGATCCAAATAACCTAGCAAATTACAGACCCATCTCAAATCTTCCATTTATGTCTAAAATACTAGAAAAAATTGTGTCCGCTCAATTGTGCTCTTTCTTGCAAGAAAATGATATCTATGAAAAATTTCAGTCGGGATTCAGACCGGATCATAGCACAGAAACTGCGCTAGTTAAAATTACAAATGATTTACTCTTAGCCTCTGACCAAGGCTGTATCTCAATACTAGTTCTACTTGATCTTAGTGCTGCGTTCGACACTATAGATCATAAAATACTCTTAGATCGACTACAAAACTACACTGGTGTTCAGGGACAGGCATTAAGCTGGTTTAGATCGTACTTATCAGACCGTTACCATTTCGTCTGTTTAAATGGGGAAAAATCAAAGATAACATCAGTAGACTATGGAGTGCCACAAGGATCTGTCCTAGGCCCTCTGCTATTCTCAATATATATGCTGCCACTTGGTAATATTATAAGAAAACATGGAATTAATTTTCACTGTTATGCTGATGACACTCAATTATATATCTCATCACGACCAGATGAAAACACTAACTTATCTAACTTGACAGAGTGTCTAAAAGATATAAAATGCTGGATGACGTGTAATTTCCTGCTATTAAATTCAGATAAAACGGAGGTATTACTTATTGGTCTAAAAAACTACCCACAAAATCCCTTACAATACAACTTTAATTTAGAAGGATGTCCTGTTACTCTATCCACTACAGTAAAAGACCTGGGTGTTATGCTAGACCGCAACTTGACTTTCGAAAATCATATTTCATATGTTACAAGAACAGCCTTTTTCCACCTTAGAAACATTGCTAAGCTACGTAACATGCTATCTGTTTCAGATGCAGAAAAGTTAGTTCATGCATTCATGACCTCGAGACTAGATTACTGTAATGCTTTATTAGCTGGTTGTCCTGCATCCTCAATAAACAAGCTACAGTTAGTCCAAAATGCAGCCGCTAGAGTTCTTACTAGATCAAGAAAATATGATCATATAACACCAATTTTATCATCTCTACACTGGTTACTTATTAAGTTCCGTATCAATTACAAAGTATTACTACTGACTTATAAAGCTCTAAATGGTTTAGCTCCTGTGTATTTAACAGACCTTCTATCGCCATACAATCCATCACGCTCTTTAAGATCACAAAATTCGAGGCTTCTGGTCGTTCCTAGGATATCTAAGTCTACTAAAGGAGGGAGGGCGTTCTCACATTTATCTCCTAAACTCTGGAATAGCCTTCCTGATATTGTTCGAGACTCAGACTCGCTGTCCCAGTTTAAAACTAGATTAAAGACGCATCTCTTTAACCAAGCATTCACTTAATGCTTACCTTTTATACTACTTCTGAATCAGTTCAAATGCATTAATATTATGAACATCAGCTATGCTAATTATTTCCCATCTGTCTTTCTGCTGTTATCTCGGGACGCTAGTCCCGAGGTAAATAGCGTTCGTCAGCTCCAGTTTGTATCCAGCCTCTCACGAAGACTTCAGATGCCCCAACACCTGTGATGAGACGACTAAACGCCTGTGGAGAGACGACTCGACGCCTGTGAAGAGACGACTAAACACCGGCGATATGTTATGCCTAAATTTATACATGATTAACTAACTGTATTTTTCTTTGTCCATTTCTGAAATGCACTTTCTGTAAAGCTGCTTTGAGACAATGTGTATTGTGAAAAGCGCTATACAAATAAACTTGAATTGAATTTAATTGAATGTAACGCCAGTACGCCATATTAAGTTAATGCATTGATTGCCTGCGAGCTTCTCCTCCTATCTCTACGGTCGCGCGACAGAGAGTCGAGTGGTTATGACGCAGTCGTTAGCCTATTTTTACAAAAACTGTTTCTACGGGGCCATAATGTAACAAAGAAGGTAATGGAGCCCTTTATACATTGTCGTGTGTCTTTAGAAATAAATAATGGACAAATTGAGTCTTTAAACGCCTCAGATGTAAAGTTATTTGCTGTCAAAGTGACGCCAAAATGAATGGGAGTCAATGGGAATGCTAACGCAAGTGAAGTTCTGCTACAAGATGACGGCTCCCGCGAGGCTTCAACTTCCGGTCGATGGATTACCCCCTTGATTAAAATGACTGAAAATGCAGATCATGTGACCATTCAGCTACACTGGGCATGTGCGTGCCGGTTTAAACACATTCCTCAGGAACCACAACTTCATTGATAAAATGATCCCACCATGCGCTGGTTCTTCCCGGCTTAACCCAAAACCTTAAGTTGCTTAAAAAAGCTTAAGTTGCTCCATGTACGGTCGATACCGGCGCTGGACATGGCACGGGAATTGTCACAGATCGCTGGAATAATAGCTTGCCTCCGGCAGTTAACGTTACAGCATCAGGGAAGGATATGCCATGACTGACGACACCCAATCAGAGAGCCGAGCACGAGCGTCTGCGTCATTGTTTCTAAAGTCCTCCGTTTTGACCCGTCTTCACTAAAACGGTCTCCGGAGATTCAAAACGCAAAACGGGCCTGCAGCGTTTCTAAACTTCTCCGTTTTAGGTCTTCGTTTTTGCCGTTTTAGTGTGGACGGGAGGTGCAAATGTAGCAAAAGTTCTCAGTTTCTAAACGAAAACGTAGTAGTGTGGATGGGGCCTTAAAATGAACACTTTCTTGTGGGGAAACAAATGAATTGCACACACACACACACACACACACACACACACACACACACACACACACACACACACACACACACACACACACACACACACACACACACACACACACACACACACACACCACACACACACACACACGTTCATTCCTGATACTAAATTTGATTTGATTTTCTAAAAAATAAAGATAAACCACTTTTTTTAATCAGTTTTGTTTGGTCCATCATTTATATAATTGTTTAATAAATTAAATTGTTTTAATAAATGATAAACTTGAGGCTCCGGTCTTTAAAATGAAAAAAATGGCTCTGTGTTTTTATCAAATACACTTTGCCTTAATATATAGTTTTTTTGTTTATTTTGTTTTTTGTCACAATTATCAATTATTTAAAATAAACAGTTTCTTGTGGGGAAAACAAAGGAATGAATTGCCATGCTTTTTAAATGGCACATGAGTTTCGGTAACAGGGCTGAGCAAACATGCGTCCATCTTCTGCTTAGAAACCTTGTAAAAATGAAATCAAGTTTCCTGAGATTGACCAATACATATTGTGAATAGTTAAATATGTGTAGTATTAGATTCAGTGTTGAAATAAATAAATAAATAAATAAATAAATAAAGATTAATTAGCAAATGTCCTCATTCTGTGGAATGGCTCACAATTGGCAATTTACGTTTGTTTTATATGATCTGAGTTTATGGTGATTAACATGACTAAATAATGACAAGGCGCCTGTTTTCATTTAGCAGAAATGCAGGTAATAAAACGTTTATAGGACATTTGATCACTTCAACAAAACCAATATATATGCGTGAACATGTGAGAGTGAATCAGAACTGGACAAAGATTTCAGATATTCCCCATGTAGGGTTTACCAGGACACACACACACACACACACACACACACACACACACACACACACACACACACACACACACACAACACACCACACACACACACACACACACCACCACACACACCACCACACACACACACACACAAACATAATAGCCTATAACAGATGCCACTATTCATAATTTTACAATAATCAATATTGTGATATGATGTCGTGTGTCCCTCTTTGTTTACTTTAGTGTGCTTGTAGAACATCACTTTTCATTCTCTGTTATTACTGTAAATTACATGATCTGGAACATTATTAATATTTAATATAAAACAACGAAAAGGATCTGGGTGGCGGTTAAATGTTTCGTGCTCTATATTTTGAGGGGGGGAGGTACGCGCCATGTGACGCGGCACTGGTCTCTCTCAGGTCCTGTAAGCGAGTATAAAACGCCCCCTTCAACACGCACACACATTATTCTTCTTCCTCATCTTTTGAGCATCGCTTCACTCTGTAAAGCATCATGTCTGGACGAGGCAAAGGCGGGAAAGGACTCGGAAAAGGAGGCGCGAAGCGTCACCGTAAAGTTCTGCGCGATAACATCCAGGGAATCACCAAACCCGCCATTCGGCGTCTGGCTCGCCGCGGCGGCGTCAAGCGCATCTCCGGGCTGATCTACGAGGAGACCCGCGGGGTGTTGAAGGTGTTTCTGGAGAACGTGATCCGCGATGCCGTCACCTACACCGAGCACGCCAAGAGAAAGACCGTCACCGCCATGGATGTTGTGTACGCGCTGAAGCGACAGGGACGCACCTTGTACGGCTTCGGGGGATAAACGCCTGAAACAGAACAAACTGACCAACCCAACGGCTCTTTTAAGAGCCACACACTCACACACAGAAAGAGTCCGTGTTCTAGCAATGACGATCATACAGTTCATTATGAGAGAATATTAATGAGTTCATGTTTAAAGCTTCGCAGTGATGTAATGAGAGTCCGCATAAGTAAACTTTCTCTATCCAGCAGATGATATCTAAAAATAGAGTTGCTCAATTGATAAATTAACAGCTGTTAAAATGTGTTTACACAATGAGCAAAAAAAAAAAAAAAAATTCAGAATTATGTAAGCAGAAGTAAACATGTAGTCTTTGCAATAAAATGTTGCTACTCCTGTAGTTTAAGTGTAATGAATCAATGGAGTTATTTTGAGAAAAAGCTGTTTTTAAAGGGAGACTGACTATTATTATTATTATTAAGAGTCCATGTTCTATCAATGCCAATCATACAGTTCATTATGAAAGACTGTTAATGAGCTCAAGCAAAAGCTTAATAGTGATATATTGAGAATCCGCATATATACATTTTCTCTACCCAGCAGATGATACCTAATATATAATACATAAAATATTCATTTGGATTTTCTCAGTCTACCAATTAACGGCTGCTAAAATGTTTTACACAATATGCACAAAAAGACTTTTAGATCAGAAATAGTGCTAGTAAGCCGAAGTGAAAATTGTGTTTGTTTTTTCAATAAAATGTTGCTACTCCTGTAGTTTAAATGTAATGAACCAATGGAGTTCTGAGGAAAAGCTGTTTTTTTTAAGGGAGACTGTTATTGTCCTCTTTCCTCCAAAATTACTCCAGTTTGATTATTAGAGGTTTAATTACACGATTGTGCAAAATGTGTCTAAAACCGTCTATTTTCTCAAAAATCACTAAAAACTTTAAATAAAAAGTGCGGGAGATGACACAGAGAATTGTGTCGTTAAAACATGGGGCGATGGGCGGGGCTAGAATGTACCCGCCTGTGATTGGCCCTCGTGGTGCTTTGAGTTGTCCAATGAAATCCGAGTTTATGTGTTCGGCCAATGAAAACAGGCAGTCAGATGGTTGAGTCTCTCCTTGTAAATTAGCATATGGCAGTGAATAAAAGCCTGTGTGTTGCTGCTGAGTTCACACTGACTCGTCAGTTTAACGATCATTCCTTATCATGCCTGAACCAGCCAAGTCCGCGCCTAAGAAGGGCTCCAAGAAGGCCGTCACCAAGACCGCCGGGAAGGGAGGAAAGAAGCGCAGAAAGTCCAGGAAGGAGAGCTACGCCATCTACGTCTATAAAGTGCTGAAGCAGGTTCACCCTGACACCGGCATCTCCTCCAAGGCGATGGGCATCATGAACTCTTTCGTCAATGACATCTTCGAGCGCATCGCCGGTGAGGCGTCTCGTCTCGCTCACTACAACAAGCGCTCCACCATCACGTCGAGAGAGATCCAGACCGCCGTGCGTCTGCTGCTGCCCGGAGAGCTGGCCAAACACGCCGTGTCTGAGGGCACCAAGGCCGTCACCAAGTACACCAGCTCCAAGTAGAGGCCCGAGGCGCTCACACACACAACGGCTCTTTTAAGAGCCACACACCCGCTCCTGGAAAAGAGATTCTGGCGCTTGTGGGGGTTTAGGTTTAAACTCTAACCCGTTATTGCAACTTACTATTACATACTTTCGCTTATTTTTCTAGTGTAAATTGGGTTAATCTGCAAGATGTTTTAATAGGTTAAAATATGTAAACAAATGTATGATATTTTTAATCTTTAATGTTTTTTTTTTTGTAATTACCAAAATAAATGCAGGTCTTGCCTAATTTTACAACTGTCTAAATTATTAATATAAATTAGGGCTACGCTCCAAGAGACTTTTTTGTAGGTATTGGGCCATTACATGTATGTACCGAATTTCGTACACGTACGTGAAACGTAACGCGAGGCGCACTCCGTTGAACCTTTATAGGTGGCGCTATCGAGCCATTTTGGCCAGCCCAATTTTGAAACGCATATCAGATGTAAATTTTCGCCAGTTCTGACGCGTGTGCAAATTTTCATGAGTTTTCGTGCATGTTTAGGCCCTCAAAAATGCGATTCATTGCGGAGAATAATAATAATAATAATAATAATAAAACAGAGCAATTCCAAGAGGGTCCTTCGGGCCCTAATGATAGCACATGCGTTTAAGAACATATGTAACAAAACTGATAAAGATGAAACCTGAATGAATTACATGACAGAAACAGATGAAAACTTGTGTAGGAAAAACTTCAATAAACTAAGATCAGATTTTATTGTGTTATTATTTTATTGTAGCGAGTTTGTCAATATGGAGTATTAATTTTTGGTGTTTAGTTTACCGGACAAAATATCATCCGCTTGAAAACAGTTTATAAACTATTTTAAGATGTAAAGTGAGTTATTTCACATTTGATACACTTTACAATAAGTCTCATTTGTTAATGCATTTACTGACATGAACAATGAGCAGTATTTTTGTTTACCTTTGATAATGTTAGTTAATGTGTTTTTATTCATGTTAGTTCTCAGTGCATTAATGTTAACAAATGCAACTTTGGATCTTAAACGTGTTATTAAAGGGTACCTATCATGGAATTTTGAATATTACCTTATAGTGTGTAACATAGATCTAAGTGAACAAAAACATCCTGCAAAGTTTTAAATATGAAAGTTCACCGTATACAAAGTTGCTGGCTGCGTTCCAAACCGCATACTCAATGAGTAGGTACTTAATTTCAATGAGTACCTACTTAACGAGCGCTAAAAGAGTAGGTACTTTATAGCCAAATCTCGTTGCGATCCGGACATCATCGCCATGTTTACGTTATCATGTGACCTACGACGCGTTATCACAAGCCCAACAACTTAAAAGATGAACGACACGTTTAATTCATCTATCTGTAAATATCTTGATATTGATGAAAGTTGCTCATTTTGTTGTATTGTTGAAGAAACACTGCCGATTTTTTGTGAATACATTTAGGGTTGATTTAAGCAGTTTTATCCTTATAACGATATATTTATTATTATTAAGAAACCTCAAAAAACGTCATCTCTTGAATATGTTGTTAATTTATTTATTTTCCTCAGAACTATTTAAAGATATGAATAGTATAAATAAATAAGTAGATATAAATAGTAATAGTATCTCGCCTTATTGTTCTTTTTTTCCGGTGTATAAATATCATATTATGATGTACACAAACCAATGATCTTTATGTTTTCTGCTTTGTCATTATTGTTCATTGTTAGATCAATCTTTCCATGATCTTGTATGTAATAAGTTTATAAGTTTAAATGATATGAGCGACAGGTGCACTAACAAGTAACTCGACAGCACAAACAGTTTTCCTCAGCGTTTGTAATGTCTGCACAAAAGGAGACGAGCAGCTCGAAGATCTCTCCGTTGGAGGAAACTGTTGATTTATACTTTATATAAGTATCGCTCCTTAAATATTAATATTAGCCTACCTTAGAATGAATTGCATTGCAAATGCTGACCAATACTTAATTTTATTACTTTTTTATAGCCTACTAAAAATGATATAATTTAATAAAACAAGCCGAATGTAATTTGTTTTGTCATATGATAGTTATACATGAATAGCTACACACTAGCTATAAATGCAGTGAAACATCTCAATTTCCAGTCAAGCAATGAATTAATGCATACATTAGGCTAAATAATTATATTTTATTTACTGACAACAATAATAAACATGAATAAATGAGTACAGAACAAATAAAAGTAACCATCACAATAAACAAATGCATATACAAGACAACAACGCATGAAACAAACTTTTTTCAGACTACAAGCATGTATTTACAGGCGGTGAACCCCACATACTGCCATCTCAACACAGCGGTTCGCATTCTGGGCTTTATCCTGATCAATTTATCAGAGCTGAGCCGTGCCTGCTTGCTGCTGCACTTCACAATCTGCAGTAAGGGCAGATGAGTGATGGAGGGTCTCATAAGGGCAGATGGAGTGATGGAGGGACTCATCCATGGGACCGTTTCCAGGATCAGCTTTGGGCTCCAGTCTAAAAGATAAAAGAATAAATAAAACGAGCGCTTCAGTGACGGCTTCCTGGTCGTCGTTTTTACTCTTGAACGAAGCACATCACGGGGCGCGCTACTACTGGTATGCTAAGCGAAAATAATTTAATAAATGGACATAACACTCTTCTTTTTAAATAAGCATTTAAGCAATATCAACAATATATTAGATAAATAACATTTACAAATTCTACAATGCATTTAAAAAAAAAAAAGGACAATAAAGATAAAATCCACGGCTATATCACACCCACACCAGTCTGTAGACATTTCAGATCCTATGCACAAATATTATATAAACTTATTTACAGCACATTTGTCTAATGAAAACAGTGTTGACAACAGTGAATTATCTTAAACAATAGTACACGCAACTCAGAAGTCTATTTCATATCTATTAGACGTAGAAATATACAATTCTTATATTAGTTTTTCTTACTAGATATTAAATAGACATTTAGAAATTATTTAAGATGCATACGGTTTAAAATGTATGCAAATCCAGTTTGGAGACGTATGTGTCCTTACTGGAGCTCCTCTGTTAGCTATACAATAAAATGTGATTTACAGCAAAATCACAAATTTACCATACTATATAGCGTCTTTACACCTTGAACAATTCAACAGTTTACCGTACAGTACTTCAACACATGCGATCATTTGATTTGTAATATCTAATAGGCTACTCACATTTGAAAACACTTGTCCGTCATTATTTCGTCCGGCGTCATGTTCGAGTACGACCTATCTTCTTCTTATTTTATATGACGTATCCTCTCGCGTGGCCTCCTGGGATAGAAGAGTACCCATCGGACTGCACTCAAAAATCGGGCCGGAAGCAGTAAGCCATCCGGGAACTTCTCGCCTACTCTTTTATGAATACTGATGTTTCGAACGTACTGCTTCTTTCACGTACTGTTTTCGCACTTAAGTCCGAATCTCGCGATAATTAGTACGTCAGCCAGGTAATTCTCGCCTACTCTTTTGGATTCATACATACTTTTTCGCTCGCCTACTCTTTTTCCCATACTAAATAGTAGGGAAGTATGCGGTTTGGAACGCAGCAATCGTCTCTCAAAAGTAAGAGTCGACTCTGAGTCGCTGATATGAATCGATAGACGAACGATGCATTTTCTCTAACTTTCGTACGTCACTTAGACAAGTTATTTGAATTCGACACGCCCACTCAGGGGCGCGCGCCGAGCAGACAGAGAAACCTGACAACAACATGTCGACGAGACTCTGTTCTGAAGTGCTAATCAAAAGCAAACTTTTTTTTTCACTGCCCAGGGACAAGCATGTGAAGACTCAGTGGCTAGAGTTTATATTTACAACTATACCACACAAGTATTGCCACCTTGAGCTGTGTTCGCGTTATTTTAATGACGATCGCTTCACAAACACAAATGCTTTCACGTGTGGATTCGCGAGTCGGCTGATACTGAAGGAACGATCAATACCAAGTTTATTTAGATCAGCTTCCTCCTCCGAATCACAACCTGTACGTACTATTAATAATTGTTGCTTTTATGTGTGTGTGTGTGTGTGTGTGTGTGTGTGTGTGTGTGTGTGTGTGTGTGTGTGTGTGTGTGTGTGTGTGTGTGTGTGTGTGTGTGTGTGTGTGTGTGGTGTGTGTGTGTGTGTGTGTGTGTGTGTGTGTGTGTGTGTGTGTGTGTGTGTGTGTGTGTGTGTGAGAGAGAGTGAGGCCACGTCCACACGAAGCCGGTGCGTTCCCTATCCGATCTTTTTTTTCCCTCGTTCTAAAAAAAAATTCCGTAAACACGGGGTCGTCTCAAGAAATATCTGCGTCCACACGAAACCACTGAAACCGACTGAAAACGGTGTAGTATATATGCCAGACCAGTACGAGGGGCTGTAATTCTGACACAGATACACTAAAAACAGAGAAGAAGACTTGCGCATAAACCTTGCGCGCTGTATACAATAATATACAGTAATATTAGGCACAGTAGCTTCTTTTCTTTTTTACCAAGAACTTTATTGAACAATATGAAAAACTATAAATGGTACAAAATAGGGATGAGTCATCCCTATTTTGTACCATTTATAGGATGAGTCACGATGGTCGATTAGTTTGCAGACGCATAAAGCTTGCCACAAAAAAACGGCAAATAGCCTAATTATTATGAATGTGTCAAATAGCCTATAGCAAGGAGACATTTGAATTGTTTATTAATAAACTAGTGTTTTGTGTGACGATGCTGACTCGCCACCTTCACAGTGTTTTGAAGGTGCCTATAGAGAGAAATGCACACTTCATACGGATTATTAGAGTTGTCTGTTACTTTTCTTTTTGAATTGTTTTGTTTAAAAGTAGACATTAAAAGCTTAGATATAGGTATTTCTGAGTTTCTGTTCATTTATGAGACAAGCTCCAGTTCTCGTGCGTTGCAATTTATATTGCGTCGGCGCCTCATGTCCTGATTATATAGGCTATTGTCTGCTATCCATGCAATTCGTTAATAAAACATTGATTAAAATTAAGATACAATTTTTACAAAACGAAATTCACTTTAAAGAAAGGCAAAACAAAACTTAATGAAGACAAAACAAAACTTAATGAAGTGGTCAAAATGATGTGTCTCGATATTGCGCATCTTACTCACACGCTGTTCACTTATAGGGCCTAATCAACATATATGAAATGGAAAAAAATAACATTATTTAATCATAAATATGAAACTAACTTTTCTTTAATGGCTACAACATTTAGGCCTACAGTACAGAGAAATGTAATGTCGGAGCGAACGCCTTGTCACCGGTGAGCATGAAGGGGCAGAGGTGCGTTTTTTGAATAATAATCAAATTCAATCAAATAATTAAAATAAATACACAAATAAATAAATAAAAGAGGCTCGAGTAGCTTCTGAAGCATGAACTCAAGCAAGTAGTCGCAGTTGTTTTTGTTGGTAGGCCTATGGCTACTGATTTAGCGTGTCTGACTAGTCGACACGTGGGGTGATGACATCATCGTTTCACAAAATATACGGATAGGCCGTCCACACGAAACTACAAGGGCGTCGTTTTCAGATTTATCCACTTTGGGACCCGGTTTCAAAAAATAGCGGTTTCACTCTCCGAAAACGCCGGATCCGTGTGGACGAAACGCCAATACGATAAAAAATGTATACGTATACAGTGAAACGCGTCTTCGTGTGGACGGGCCCTGAGAGTTACGCTCAGCAGCTTCTAGGTCTCCAATGTCATTTTTTTTGTTTTTTGAAATATGTGAAATTATGTGAAGCGTATTGTAGTACTGCAGTGCTTTATCAATATGTTTAAGCTTTGGGCTAACGCAAAATATAACTGACTGCGTCATCTGACCAATCACCGCCGATTAGCGTCACGCAAAGGAGGGGTTTGGACAAATGAGTCGTCAAACGAATCATTAGGGAGTCGGAGAGCAAATCAGGTAAAAATAAATACATATTATAAGACAACAAAAGTGTTTTTTGTCATTGCATGCATGTAAAACTGTTGTTGGGGACTCCCAGAACATTATTCAGGGTTCCCGCGGGTCCTTAAAAAGTCTTAAAAAGTCTTAAATTAGATTTTTAAAATTTAAGGCCATAAAAAGTCTTATAAAGTCTTATTTTTACTTATGAAAGGTCTTAAATTTTAGATGACACTTCGACTTAGACATATATAAATGTTTTACAAATTAAAACTAAATTAAAACTAACGTCTGTCTCCTGCACGCGAGAGAAGAGAAGGAGAAAGTTGGCGAATGTCACTGTCAGTTCAGTCGTAAGTTCATTCTTTATGTGCGTAGGGGTGTGCGATGTGTATTGTCTAATATGATAAATTTGTAATTATCATTGTTTTAACGATGTATGAGGCACTGTGAGCTGACATCGCATTTGTCTCTCGTGCTTTCACTGCGTGTGCGTGATGTGTGCAGTTAAAGGTAGGCTATGTCCCCAAATTAGTTTTTGTCTTATATTTACATCATATTATGTTCTTCTTATATTAGAATATCACATCAGTGAGTGCCGTTTTCCCGTGCACAAGTGCAATGTTTATGATATACAATAGTTAAATTAAAAATAAATTAACATTGTGAGTTACTTTTTAGACACAATATTGTTTGTTTTCCCTTTATTTCGCCGACTAGAATTTCAAAATGAACCCGTAGCAGTCAGAGTCTCAATGCCACAGACAGCGATGATTTCTTGACTGAAATCCGCGTTTTGAACGAGTCATTTTAACAATTCAATGAACAATCACTTTCTTCCCCGAATGAATCAGCCGTTTGAACTAATCGGTTGAATGAATGACTCCCTCAACTCGCTTATTAAGACAGTGACTTGCCACCACCTACTGGCGGTTTTAGTTTCATATTTAAAGTACCCTTTAATTAAAACGTTACAATTAGAAATCATTTAAATATTGAATATTGAATATTTTATTTATTTATTTTTTAAACTCTCTCATAGCATGGAGTGTAAATATTAATGCCACTTCTGATGCTGCTTCTGTCACCTCTGCTCTGCAAAGATGGATTTTGATTGAATGATTTAATTTGACTGGTAACGGTGGTACTGTATAATTGTGTAATTAAGTATTACTGTATAAATAAGTATAATTACTGTATAATTTAATTTTAATAATTTGAATGTTAGTATTTGACATAAAAGGTGATGCATAACTCTAAATAGGTTTAGAAAGAATGTCCATATATAGGTGAAAATGCCCCTGGAAGTCAATTTAAGTTTGCAAATATTGCATATTAATTAATCATTTCTGTCACTGCTGTGAACTGACCACTGCATAGAATATGAAAAATATTAATATCTTCGTGAGTCAGCTGTCAACAACAGGCCTAAACCAGCCATGGCACCAGCAGAAAAACACAATCAGTAAAAATCATCTAATTATTATCAACAAAACGTTGAAAATATCAAGATATATTTTTGTTAATATTGCACACCCCTAATTTATGGTATTAATTTTGATTTCTTCAGGTCTTAAAAAGGTCTTAAAAAGACTTAAATTTGACTTTAAAAAGTGTGCAGGAACCCTGATTATTAGATTATTAACATTTTAAATGCCATAATAGGTACCCTTTAAATATTGGGATTTTAACATTAACTACGATTAAAGTAACACAAATTAGTTTTTCAACCTTCATAATATATTTCCAAGACCCTTGTGATGGTACATCGACTGAAAATAAGTTAAATGACTTGTCTGCCATAGCCTGACGTGGTCTGTATCGCTTTTACTGGCACTATGTAACTTCGGGTTTCGGGTAGGAACCCAACCACAAAAAGAACTACAGAATTCGACTGCTTTACGTCAAGCGCTACAATAGTCATTATTTCATATTAACACATCATCCTTTCATGAAATCATGTAACATACTCTACCTTGTCTGTGGACATCACTCATTCTAAAGCCGGTGCTGGATAAACAGCGAGCGTGCGTGCGACGCTAGGCTAAATTATTTACGACAGCGGCAATGGACAATTTCGTTTCCAACCAGTAGGGCGACCGAAGAGGAAAAGTTACTTGGTGTTACTTTAAAGGAGTCATAATGTGGTATTAACTTTGATACCCACGCTCTACTATAGTCATTTCATGCCCTTCTAAAAAAGAAAAATTGGAAAAAAATAAACACAGAGCTCGTGTGACCCTTATTTCTGAATGTATTATTGTCTCGCGAGATCTGATGCGAGGTTTTAGCTGTAGTGGACGGTCATTTTAATAATGCAAATGAGGGGCGCGTTGATTGGTGGCAGGAAGGAGGGGGCTTGACACCGCAGGCCGCAGGTAACTTCAGCATATCATTCCAAAATGACATCATGACGCAAGTTGTGAATGAACCCGACCTGGCCGCGACCTACGGGATTCAACCGTATATGTTTGAGCCAGACTCTGAACCAGAGCTGGAAACGGAAGATGAACAACAGTCAACGGAAGGACGTCTACATCAACATGTCTCTGAATGGTAAAGACAATTTGTTTTGACTGAGACATACATTAACATCAGTAACGAGCTAAAACGTTTGTTGCTATTTTCTCCCACATAAGTTTAGCTTTAATTTAATGTAGATTACATTAACGGAGATGTAGTCTACTTTATTTTCAGTTTACAGTGGTTATAGAGATTAACGTTTGCTATAATGTGTAGTGTAAAACAAAGTGGAAAGATGTGGCTAGCATAGAGTCCATTCCCCGTGTTTACATCACGTACATTAACCGCATTAGTAGTTAGCTTCGGTTTGTTGCACAAAATATAGTAATAAAAACACAGTCTTACCGTTTCAAATTCAGGCAAGTCCCTGATTGTTGGAATGGCACCTTTTTCCAAACGTAGCCTCGATGCCAACTTCGCCTGATATTGCCCCAAATTTGTAAAAGATTCTTTTGTGAAATGTTTAGCGCAGACACCTAACGTTGAGCAAGTTGAGATGATTGTTGGAACAGCGTCATTAAAAATAAATTTCATCCACTGGTCCCTTGTAGTTTGGTCAGTTTTGGGTAAAGAAAAAACATTAGAATGTGGATTATGACAGTCAACCACAGAGCAACTCGCGTGTGCACTACGTTTCTGCATCTTTCTTGACTGAATATGATGGGGAGAGGGGCAGGGCGGGCCTCCTCTGCGGTGTCCATATTGGTATATCCGGCCCCGTCTTGACGTCAAGTCGGGGGAGAAATTGAAATCTCGTATTTGAGTGCGCGTGCACGTTGGCTAGTTTAAGAACCCTGGGGTAAACAAACGCTTCACTTTTGAATATCGGCATCCCGGCCAATGTATAATCGTTAGTCAATCATAACATACATTGATTCTCATGGAAAAGTGAAAATTGCACATTATGACTCCTTTAAATACAGGCGCGCTGGAAGCTGTTTCATGCCAGGGGGCTGAGGGCTGGGTTGAAAAATATGACGTCATTATGAGAAAAAAAACATGAAATTTCTCTGTACATTACTCTGTACAACACTACGTGTTGTAGCCATTAAAGTAAATATATTTAGTATCATATTTATGTTTAAATATTATAGAATGTTAGTTTTTAATTTAATCAATGTTGATTATGAAAGTGAGCATGCAGCATGAGAAAGATATGATGCATCATGAGATGCGCAATATGTCTAGAGACATTGAGGGGTAAGACATGATTTTAACCACTTCATTGAGTTTTGTTATGTAGAAAGACTCTTTTTAAAATATTTTCGTTTAATATAAATTGTATCTCAATTTTGATCAATGTTTTATCAACCAATTGCCTGTATTTCATAAATAAGAAGAAAATATATAGCAGAAAATGTAATTAGGCGCTGGCACAATCACTTGCATTGCACGTGAACTTGGAGGGCGCCGAAACTCAGCTTGTGCCAACGCTGTCCATGATGCCTACTTCATCAATAATCAATCACGTAAAATGAGAGGCCAAGACACAAACATCACTGTGTGTCAAATAAAATGTTTTATTTACGATAATAGTGATTGTCGGACGAGATTGTATGCAACTGAGGAGGAGGCGCAGGCGTTAGTATATCAACGATTCACGAAATATTACAATTAATCATTAGTTTATATCTTATACACTGCATTTTTATCCCATATCAAACAAAGTATCTTATGTCTATTTTACATTTTTTTCTCACGTTTTTAAGTATAATATTATAGTCCACCACAGCCCCTCACCAGGGGGGGCTGATGATATGACGAGGGGGGGCTGCAGCCCCCTTCCCGCGCCACTGTTTAAATATATGCTATAATTATATTTTTGGACTATCTTTAAACACAATTCTAAGATCCTGATCTCCTCGATCACGTTACAAAGCTAAAACCGCTCTCATTTGAATGCGTTCTTCAATAGTTGTACATTACTCTGCATTAACCGAAGGAGCGATACTCATCAGAACAACTGTACATACACACTGAAAAACATTCAACAGTGCTTGTTGAATATCAGAGATATTAATTTCACAATGCATACGCTTCTGAATTTCCTGCTTGATACAATTACTGTAAAAATGCCCCTGATTACATTTAAATGTAATGCTTGTATTTCTAATTAAAAACAAATAAAATATGTAAATGAGACTTGTTTGTTGATACTTTTTTTAACTTCACTGACTAATCTTTCCTGAATCCGTAAAAGTCTTTCCTAAGTTTAAGTTTATTTTCCCTGTTTGGGGAAGTAAAAATAAACTTCTAATGTCCGCATGGGTTTGAATGACCATAGCACTTCCACTGTAGACAATATGGACAAGCAATAATAGTTTTAATTGCAATATCTTGCATGCAAATCAGTCCTAAGTGGGCCACACTGGATAAAGTGTTCACTTCCCAGTACTCTCACTGATCTGCTCATGCCAAACAGCATCACATGATTTTCTGGATTCATCAATAGTTGCTGAATTCGGGGTTGATGAGGCCTACCTGTTCCTTGTTCACATTGTTGTTATGATCCAGGGCAGCTAGCATAGAGGCATGAACCATCATCATGCCTACTTATAATATCTAATGTCTAAACTTGATCATACCTCTAGTGTTGTTGTGTGGACGCACACCGTTAAGTGATCCAAGTCTTTTAAAAGCCACTTGTCTGTCACAGTCTTCACAGGACTGTTGTGCGCAACAGATCCCGGCTCCAGCCACAGCTGTTCTCTTTGGACTGCCTCATCAAGGGGCTCGTGTGGACATTTTTGCTAGTACCTGTTCCCAAGCCACTCAGTGACGTTTAAAGTCTATTTAGAGAGAACGGCGTCGTCTTAGCGGCCCCCAATTTAATAACAAATGATCATTTTGACGGAAATGAATCAATCAAAACTAACATTAGCTGGAAACAACATTATTCAAGAACCGCTATAAAACCAAACCATTCTCTGTTACCTTAAATGATATGTTTATCTCTGTAAAGCTGCTTTGAAACAATCTACATTGTTAAAAGCGCTATATAAATGAGGATGACTTGACTTGACTTAAGATAATCCAGACCTTATTGTGAGCAGTTTCATGTAAGAACTATCGGTTGAAAGAAAATAGTTACTACATGAAACTGCTCACAACAAATCTGTGGATGACTAGACAGAATACATTCAAAATGAGGAAGACATCAACATTACCTTGAACAATCAAGCGAGGGGTGCTTGGTAGCATCACGGCCCCTTCTACATCAGTGGCTGTGGCACAAGGCTGCAAAAATAAGAGTAGAATAAGATTCAACTGTTAAAGCAGCACCGGGTAACTTTTCAACCTTCATAATATATTTCTCTATTTCTAATATATTTATAAGTCTCTTGTGATGGTACATCGACTTGAATGAGACTTATAAATAGGTTGAATGACACGTCTGCCATAGCCTGACGGGGTCTGTAGCGTTTTTAATCGTACTTTTAAACTTCGGGTTTCCTCGAGTAACCGGCGAACAAAGAGAACTACAAAATTTGACTGCTTTACGGCATATACGTCACTTCCACCACCACCCCCACTTCCTTAACATCGGACGTGCGAGCCAAATGTTATAGTCATGGCCGAAGCCGCACAGAAAAACAAGAAAGCAAAGGTTTTATCGGAGCAAAGCAAAAGAGAAAGTGATCGCGTTAAAGGCAGAACAAGGATCAACATTGGGCCAGCGTTTTCTGGCTGGCGTGAGCTGAAGGAGGAGGAGGGGTGCCTGACCGATGCGGGCTGTCATGCTTTTGTACTAGTAAGTATATTGCTTGCATACTAGCTAGGGTGACCTGACCAGACGTCCCGTTTTTCCCGGGACAGTCCCGTATTCCAACTCTAATTTTAGTGTCCCGATTGATTTATCTTAGATTAGGCAGTACACATTTGGTAAAGTTTAGAATGTGATCATGACAATGTGACAGGTTTCTTTGGACTGATGAGCAGTTGGCACCTGTATGAATGGTGAAGTGTAGAGTGAAGCACTTCGTGTGGTCAGAAAACTAGAAAGATGCAATATAAGTACAGTCCTATTACCATTTACAAAAAAACAATAGGCCTAATGCTTATGTTAATGTGAGAGTGAAAATATACTTACATCAACATCAAGCACAATAGCATCCTTGGGCTCTTTGAAGTACGCCATCAGAAGGAGAAGAATGCTTGTAGCCTCGTCTGAAGCCTCCGGTTCAAAACAAGCCAAAACATCTTTCACGCCTTGATGACCGTTGACTTCTTGGCAGAACTTCAGAATGGTGTTGAATTTGTTCTCCAGGGCCTTTCGAAACTTCACGATGATGGAGACATCGGTCAGAAGAGTAAAGTGGGCACACCTGAAGATAATGGAGTAGAAGTGTTGCTGAATCTTTGTTGTAATTATATACAGGTGCTCTTTGGATGCTTCAGATACATTGTTTGTGTTGCATGGGTGGAATATAGACTCAAAAACGAGCGAGTGGATTTTTGTTCTCACTTTGCTGTTCAAACAACTTATAAGATGGCGGCAGCAAGCGGGACAGGTGTGTCAGGAGCTCTCCTGGCGCTTTTAGTTTTTAGAGTTATTTTAAACTTGGCAGATTCTGGACCGTTTGAAAATATAAAGCGAGTCTCCCGAAATATAATGGAGTATTGAGAAACAACCCTAATGAAACACTTCAGTCACGGAAAGCATATTTTAATGCAGTCGTTTGTAAATACTGCGGCTGGCCGGGATCCACACAAGCGAAGTAATGTCCGGGGCAAAAGTGACGTTGGGATAATTATCATACTTTACCTACTGCTGTCTGGTCCGATTTCCCGTGGTGCCAACTGCGGAGTCGCGAAGAGTATTATCCCTGCTTCTCAGGGGTTGGGGCTCGCTCGACATCGACCGGGTGGCGGATCTGTTGGCAGCGGGGAGCGGGGATCTCAGTCGGAGTGGGCTTGGTGAGTGCCGAAGGCCTGGCTGGCCATCTTACGGCGCGTGGTCCGACAACAATGGGGCTCTCACCGTGGAGGAGCAGACATCTATTTCCCTGCCCTACGTTTCTGACCCTACTGGACTATATCGTCCTGTTGACACGGTAACTGGTCATTGCGCACAAGGTAAGCGTGAAAATCTGCACGGCACAACCCACAGTGCATTCAAAAGCATCATAAATCCTGCTCTGAAAAAAACACAGCAAACTGAACTTTTTTAAAACTGTCAATCACTCTCGACTGATCTGGGATCAACCACTCAAACCTAGGGGTCTTTTTGGAGGACATATGAACATCCGTAGCCTCACCCCAAAATCTAGTAGTACATCATCTTCTTGCTAACTCTAACTTAGACTTCTTAGGCCTGTCAGAATCGTGGTTACATAACAACTCTCCATCTGCTGCACTATATGTACCAGGATATACTATCTTTAGACGGGACAGAACTGAGGGAAGAGGGGGAGGGGTCATGATTTACATAAAATATCATATTAACTGTCACCAGATATGCTGGCCTTTTGACCATGATTTGGAGTGTATTGGGTTGAATATAGTTCTCTCATCTGAAATGTCTTTTGTGCGTATTGTTGTATATCGTCCACCTTCTTCTAACAATGATTTTTATATCACTTTTAAAAAGCTACTTCAAGCTTGTCATTTTAAAACCGAGGTAATACTTATTGGTGATTTAAAGGGACTATATGGAACTTTTCCCCCAAAATAAACGTAACAATAGCCTTTTTATTTTACCATTTATGACTCAAACATCTCCTGTTGAGCATACTGACACCTTGTCCGCTCACAGTGGGTACACCTATAAGCCTGTATCCTATTTTTCCTATTTTCTGTCGGGTCGGATTTTTCCCGCGCTGTCTGCGGATGTGACGTCAAGCGCGTTCATGTTAAACGTTTCAGATCACTCTGCCACAATGTTGCCAGGGTGGCGGTTTTCCCGCACAATTGGGCTATTTTAAAAAAAGAGTTGCGGGAAAAATTCCGGAGTTGCGGGTTAAAGAAAAATTAAAAGGGAACCGTTTATTAGTGGGTTTTGTTGATGCCCGGGAATGAATATTTGGCAACAACCGCTGCAGCGAGCGAGTGGACGCGTCCCATGTGTTTTTGACGTAACATCACAAATCTAGCATCATCACGTCACAAACGAACTGTTCCAAATGATGATAGAAAAACGTTCTGCAAATATTGCAAATGTGAAATCAGAGTTCACCACAGTGATCTAGTAGCTTATGCTGCGACTGAATAACATAAAAAAAAAACATTATTTGACACAGGCAAAGTTCCTTTCTAAGAACTAATGTTGCTGTGAAAGAGGCAGAGTTGAAGCTGGCTGCCCACGTTGCTTGTCACTCAAGCACTTCAACTGTTGATCATTTAGGAAGTGACTAGGGTCAGAAAATATCAGAGAGGAGGTCTTGTTTGACCTTTATTGTATGAGATTGTGTAAAAAAAAAACACCGTGTGTGATATTAAGATTTTGGGTAAGACAAAAGGCCAAAACTTTAAACTTAACACACACACACACACACACACACACACACACACACACACACACACAACACACACACACACACACACACACACACACAATATATATATATATGGTTGCAAATGAGAACTTGTTCTCAACCGATTAACCTGGTTAAATAAAAGCTAAATATATATATATATATATATATATATACAGGTGAAACTCGAAAAATTAGAATATTGTGCAAAAGTTCATGTATTTCAGTAATTCAAAGTAAAAGGTGAAACTAATATATTTTGTATGTATATATATATATATATATATATATATATATATATATATATATATATATATATATATATATATATATAACTATATACACATGCATGATTATACTTTTCAGAGGGCCGACATTTCTGCATTTAAAATCCTTTTTTTTATTTATTTCATGTAATATTCTAATTTTCTAAGATTTTGAATTTGGGGTTTTCATAAGCCGTAAACCATAATCATCAAAATTATAACTTGTTCATGATATTCTAATTTTTCGAGTTTCACCTGTATATAGATAGAGGGACACAATTTATATATATATATATATATATATATATATATATATATATATATATATATATATATATATATATATATATATATATATATATATTATATTATATATATATATAATATGTATATGTATATAGTTATAAGTTTATTTTAATCCAGCCGTTGTCTAATCTGATTGGACACTGGAAATTTGGGCTAGTTTTCATTCTATTTGGGCGGGTTTTGAGTTCTCATTGGGCTAGAAATATTTCTGGGACCTGGCAACCCTGCTCTGCCACCACCGCTAGTCAGCAAGTAGCCTACACTCGCAAACTTATCTCAAACAATATATGTATTTGACTGTTCTTACCTCTGTAAACATAATGTTGACCTCCTTGCAGGCAGCAGATGACTTGTGAAGTGTGCACGCACGTACGAGCGCTGCGAGCAGGGTTGCCAGGTCCGTATGCCTGCACTGTTTCCGCGGGTTGTTTGTGTAGTGCACGGGTTGTCGCGATTGTTTTACTCACTGGAACATGATTGTTATCGGGGAAACACCCGGGAACGCTATTTGACTATTTTTGGCCGTGATTGGGTTAGTTTTGATGAGCAATTGGGCTGGTTTTGTTGTGCAGACCTGGCAACCCTGGCTGCGAGAGCGAGCAGAAAGGAAGAGCAGTTCTGTTTTTTGGCCACAGGTGTCAGTCGCGAGTTTAAATTTCAGAAAAACGCATATAGGCCCTTTAAACTGTAACTGGCTAAATAAGACTAATAGGAAACACCTTAAGCAGATCACAGACAGTCTGGATTTTACTCAATTGTTGGAAGGTCCCACTAGAATAACCACATCATCCCAGACACAGATAGATTTAATATTCAGTAACAAGACGGAACGAATTGTAAAAACATTTAACTTTATTACTGGACTGTCTGACCATAATCTGATATTACTGTCAAGAAAACTTACAAAAAAAACATTTTCATCACTCTAATAAACCTGTGGAGCAATTCAGGATTCCAAAGAATGAAATGGATAATTTTCAAAGGGCAGTACAGCAGACTAAACAGACAAATATATTTACAGGGAATAACATAGAAGAAGTGAGCAAGAAATTTGCGACCAAGCTACAAAGTCTAGTAAAGGAATTCTCTAGAAAGGTAAAAGTAAATAAAACAAAAACAAATGTGCTCCCTTGGCTTAATACTGAAATATTTAATCTGATGAAAGAAAGAGACTCTGCCTTAAAAAGATCATTAAAAACCAAATTAAGCAGTGATAGATATAGGTTCACTTCATTACGTAATCAAGTAATTAAAATGATCAGAAAGGCCAAGGACAATTTTTTATAACAATTATTAATGAGGGAAAAGGTAATACAAAGTTGATATGGGAACAGATTAAGAATGTAATGGTAATTTGGCATATAGGCTTAGAAACCAGTTAGAGTTGAACCTAAAAGGTAAATTAATACAAGATCCAGCACAAAAAGCTGTAGCTCTTAATGAATATTTTGTCAATTCTGTGGATGAAATTGTCACGGATTGGCCAGGTTCTTCCACCACAAACACCCAACGATCACAGTCACCTGAGTTTTAACGAGAGACACCTGCACCCCATTAGCCACTCTGCTTCATAAGCACACACCACGCACCTCTCATTGTCTGGGCTTGTTCATATGAAGCGGACACATAGTGCTTTTCTCTACGAGTGTCACTAACCAATCTACCCTGTGTTTACTAGTGATGGGCAGATCGAGGCTTCGTGAAGCAATGAAACAGTTGAACCAAATGGTCCATATTGTTTCGAGGCTTCGAATCATTCTGACACCCGTCTCCACGGTGACACCTAGTGGTCACTTGCATGTGTTGATCTGAAAAAACCTTGACGAGCCATGACAATTTGTTGTTTTTCTATTATTGTACTTTTCTAATATGTGAATCTTGTAACCTATATAGGCTCCTCACTGTGCATAATGTTATTTTGGTCCTGCAAAATGAATATTAATAAAATAATTCAAGCCACAATGTCTCTCTTTTGTACATATTTTTATTCAAAAATATAAATTTCTCTGCTGTGGAAGGACTTCTCAAATGGCGCACCATGGATGATGTATTGTTGCAGTAGGCGCGCTGCCGATCACAATACACACATCTCACTTTATTTGAGTTTCTAAATGGAAATGCTCCCACACCACAGATGTACGGCATCTCTTCTGGAGAGCCTCCATTTTATCTCTCTATCCAAATCTATCTAGATATGTATCTCTAATCTATCTATGTATTTAGATATGTATATAATATGTATCTATAATCTATCTGTGTATTTAGATATGTATATAATATGTATCTATAATCTATCTGTGTATTTAGATATGTATCTATAATCTATGTCTCTATAATATTTATATATGTAGCCTATCTTTAATCTATCTATATATGAATCTATCTATCTATTAATCTAGCTGTCTATACATATGTATCTATTAATGTGTCACTATATGTTGGCTATACTCTGTGTCTCTAGTCTAGCCTATCAGTCAATGTGTTGTGTAAATTTAAATGTAAGCCTAAATATAACTAAACAAATCGCACTATAAATGTCACTATATCACCAAAAATCCACTATCTCAAAATCAAACTCCTCTCACAAAAAACCACGATGTCAATATGCGTTAATTTCACTTTTATACAGATGTGCGATTGTGTGGTCTGTTTCCGACCGTGTGTCAATCAAACGCTGATTCGACGGATCACACCTGATGAAACAGTTAGTGAAACACTTCGAGGCTTCGTTTGGCCATAGTCACGTGACATGGGTGTTTTGAATCACGCTTCGAATCAGTGATTCGAAACATCTGCGCTTCGGGATCTCACAAAGCTTCGGAACGACTGTTTCGCGTCAGCCATCCCTAGTGTTTACTCACCAGTTCTCTGTGCCGATCCCAGTTTGTCCAGATCATCTCTTCCGTGGTGTGTGAGCCGTAAGCCTTTCAGTCCAACCAAGTGGTGCGTGAGTGTGTGCCGTCGGCCTGTCAGCCTCTTCTCCACTCAGGAAATCGACGTTCCTGCAAAGGAAATATCCATTATCCATTCACGGACTGCACTCAAGAAATTGTCCATATCTGAACTCTGTTACTCACCCATTTCTGCACGTTGAAGTATCCTGAAACTCTGCTGTTTAAACTAAACATTTTCATCACTACTTGCCTTGTTGTCCGTCTGCTTCTGTAACAGAAATGGCATGTAATTTCCCTTTAACAACTGCAGATATTGTCAAAATAGATGAAAGTAAGCCTTTTAGCATTCAACCTATTTCTGAATTTAAAACTCAGGCACTTATTAATTTTCTTAATCTCAACAGCAAAAGATCTCTATGGAATGGACTCTAAAATGCTTAAATTCCTGAATGAACACATAGCCTACCCTACCCTATTACACAAATTGTTAACCAGTCAGTATTAGAGGGGATATTTCCAACTATCTGGAAGACTGCAATCGTAACTCCTATATTTAAATCAAATGATCCTCTGAACATATGTAACTACCGCCCAATCAGTATTCTACCTGTGGTCTCCACGGTTGCTGAAAAATTTGTATCAGAGCAGCTTGTCTCTTTTTTTTAATAATAGTCCATTCCCTCTTCACCTGATGCAGTTTGGCTTCAGGGCCCATCACTCTGCAGAAACAGCCAACGGTCTCTTTTTGAGACTGTTCGAGCAATGGTCGACACGGGAGGTGTTGTTGGTGCTGTGTTTTTAGATCTCCGCAAAGCCTTTGACACAGTCAACCATAAGGTCCTTATTGCGAAACTCTCTAATTTTAATTTATCCTCTTCTGCAATTAAATGGATGGAATCATATTTAACAGGTAGAAGTCAGTGTGTTTCTGTGAACAATCATCGTTCATCAGTTCTCAACTTACACACAGGGGTACCACAAGGATCGATCCTTGGTCCGCTTTTATTTAGTGTATATATCAATGATCGGCCATCAGTTTGCCCGGATATCAATACACTAATCTACGTGGACGGCACTGTAATTTATGTACATGCCAAGACAAAACATCTGGCTGCTGCTAAATATCCAATGCTGCCGCTAGGATCAAATCACCAATTGGCTAAATCGCTCGTGCCTTCAACTAAATGTAGATAAAACTGTGGGAATGTTTTTCACTAAGAGACAATGTAATATTGTTTCAAACATAATCATATCAGGTCAAAACATTAGTATTGTGCCACAAGTAAAGTATTTGGGCGTTATTATTGATTCTAATCTTTCTTTTAAAACACATATTAAAGGGTTAGTTCACCCAAAAATGAAAATTCTATCATCGTTTACTTACCCTCAAGTTGTTCCAAACCTCTATGTGTTTATTTGTTCTGCTGAACACAAAGGAAGATATTTGGAAGAAAACAGATCTCATTCCCCATTGACTACCATAGTAGGAAAAAATACCTCTTGGTGAAAAGAGAAAAGGATTCCTCCTTAAAAACTGCAATGGCTGGTGCAGGAACACTATTAAGATAGCGTCGCTGGATGATATAGGTTTTCTCCATCAGAGGTTCAGCTCTCTCAGCACCACTCATGCCTTCCTCTGATGTTGAGGAGATGACTTTTGATGCCATCTAATGATTCCTCAGTTTCGCCAAATGGAACTTCCACAGGACACCACCTTCCACAGCCGTACTGATCTACTGGGCCTCTTGTCATGCCTCTGCCTTCATCTGGTACCGGACTGTGCCTCCTCTCTCTGCGTCGCCTCGCTAGAGTATTGCTCCTGGTTTTATATTCCACTCTAGTTTTTATTTGCTGCAGAAAAGAATGACAACCATCTCCAAGGATGTCTCCATTTTTTGCAACGTCAGCAAAACATTTCGGATGCCTCCCTACAATGCTTCGAGCAATGTTGTGACACATTGTTCTGTTTGGGTTAGGGTCATGATCCAACATCTGATCAACCACTGCCCTAACCATATCTTTTCTATCGCTTGGTGATGGTCTTGTTTTATTTGTTAGTGCCTTTCGAATAGCTGCTGGCATCCTATCCCAGTTGACCTCGAAGGTCTGCCAAGGATGGAGACGAAATGGTGTCTTGAGTGAAGTTGGAAGGAATGTTTAAGGAGCTGGGGACAACGGTTAGAGTGACAGGAACCAGTTGAACTATTGCGAGTCCTACAAATAAGAGAACAGATTATTACATGAAGGGAGAGAGAAAGTACTCCATCTGTGTTTGATTATCGCTCTGAATCCGATCTGGGTGTAGTCTTTGACAAAAAAAGTATTTTCTGATTTTCGCTCTATTTTTTTTCTTTCTGTTTTTTTAATGAAACTTAGCAGCGAAATCCTCAGTTCCCTAAAACTCCACTAATATTTCCTTTGTCCACTAATAATTTTTGACACAGAGGGTCTTTTATAAAGATATATTATTCATAAAGATTAAATATGACAATTAACTTTAGTATTTATTGTTATTTGTTGTATAATCGCTAATAAAAAAAATACTTTGGGCAAGAAATTGTTTACTTTGGGCGAGTAGATTTCTAACCCACTTGACCGACTGAGTACGTGCTATATTCATGCTATATTTACACTTATGTAATGCTGCCTTTCTTAAAAAAAAAATGCTTAACTTAATTTTATGCATTATATTCTTAACTTTATTTTTATTCTATTCTATTTTATTCAACATTAGATTATTCAACTTTTCAATGGGAAAGTATCAAAAAATATAGTTACCATTAAAACCATTCAGTAACTTTCGACACTGAATAGGTCGAAGGTATTTCTCTATATCTTTTTCTTGAACCAAAGCAAGGTCTTCCTTGTTTTCCACACCAAGCTCTTGCAACCCATACAGCAGTGAAGTCAGAGTTTCTTCAGAGAGACCAGATGAATGACAGCACCACTTCTTTCATCATTACTTCATCCATTTTCTGAAAAGAGAGTTTAAGCACACATACAAACAATTCCATTTGTCAAATTACTATGGTTATATACACAATGTTTGAGCTTTATCACTGCAACAGACTGTACCTAAAAGAGTGAAACTATATATTTTACACCTATATAGAAAAACACATTTAGTAAGCAAAACATTGTCGCAAGTAATTTACAAAAGGAATGTATGAATTATTGAATCTGGATGTAATGAACTAGTTTATTTAAGAAACAAAAAACAGTTTAGACAAAATATACTATTGAAATAGTTGGATTTAATACAGACAGGGATGGTATCATTTTCTTTTTTTCCTTTAGCATTTTTTACTACACCTAAAAACCACCAGCTCTGGGCATAAAAACTTTAAATGTGTGATGAATTATAAAATAATGACTTTAAGCGATACTCCACTTTTTTTGAAAATAGGCTCATTTTACAACTCCCCCAGAGTTAAACAGTTGAGTTTTACCGTTTTTGAATCCATTCAGCCGAATTTCTGATATTTAGAAGAATATCAGTAACCAGACAGTTTCTGGTCTCATTGACTTTCATAGTAGGAAAAAATATATACTATGGGAGTCAATGAGACCAGAAACCCTCTGGTTACTGATATTCTTCTAAATATCAGAAAATCGGCTGAATGTATTTGAAAACGGTAAAACCCAACTGTTTAACTCTGGGGGAGTTGTAAAATGAGCCTATTTCCAAAAAAAGTGGAGTATCCCTTCAAACAAGCTTAAAATATGAACAGTTTTACAATCATTTTTTTTTTGTATCACTGTGATGAGAACATGTACTACAGAACATTTGGTAGTAAAGCAGAATCTGTGCCATAGCTTAAAAATGTTTTATTAAAAAGGAACACCCAATAAGTTTACATCTTGTGTGTGCACCTGCTTGCTCCACTCGTCACATCTATTCCGGCTACCTCTGTCAAGTGCCAGTTCAAACTGCCTCTGGAAAAGAATGGTCGAGAGCAATTAGTGATATATCATACACTTTGTATGATGGAAGAGGATTATAGTCAAGCAAATCAGCCCGATCTCATGAAAGTGTGTATGAATACCACAAATGTTATTTTTCGTGGCATTTATACGCCAAAATCATTTTTGGCGTATATATGATACGCAGTTTTCGCGTGCATATGATACGCACTTTATGGCGTGTAATCCGCACGCACCCCCATCCCCCCCTCCCCCTAATCCTACCCAAGGGATTTTCAGTGCGTAGCATATGCACGCCAAACCTGATTTTGGCATATAAATACCACGAGAAATAACATTCGTGGTATTGATACGCACTTTCATGAGACTGCGTTGAGTAAATCCATTTGCTCGATGCAAACATAATCCTCTTGGGCTGTTCCTAATTCACAATAGACACCATTGTCGCTCAGCTTCACAAAAGTATGTTTCTGAGTCACAAACTGCACAGACTCATTAAGAGCAATGATAAGATTAATCTTTCCCACAGAAAGCTCTCTATCAGTACTCTCAAGCAAAACACACACCCCTATCGGTATACTGTGTCTTTCACTGTGACTTCATTGCAAGCTACTGCAGACTGTGACTCAAAACTTTGACCAGCTACTGATGCCCTGATCCTGTAATCACTCACATAAAACTCTGTACCCTTATCAACATGCACATCTGAAGGAAAGAGTCTGCCTGCACTCAGGTAAGCTTGCAATAGTTGGTGTTTTTCTGCAAGAGTTTTGCAAAGATTCTTAAAGTTGTGCAATTTCCTAGCACACTGCTTGAAGAAGGTGTGTTTGCTCTCGAACCGTAACGTCCACAGGCGTATAAGTGGGCCAAAGTGAAGAATCAGCTCTGGGTAATGGCACAAATAGTGATGCTTGGGTTTTAACTGGCAGGAAAAAGCCTTTGACGACTGAAGATATATTCTTCAATAAGGACTTTAAGATATGCCACTTGGCCTGCTGTGATGGCTGGTGCACAAACAAGCTCCACAATCTCTCTCAGCTGCATAATGAGTTGTCATACTTCATTTTCAGAAGGTTCTTTAATTCTGTCACCCACAAAAAGAGGTAGCAACCGAAGAAAGCACCACTATTGAACTGCTTGTCCACTTAATCGTTCACTACCAGGAGACATGTCGGTAAATTGCTTCTCCTGAACCAAGTGACCAACAAACAAGGCAAGGTCATAAGACACAATACCTCAAACAAGTCATGCCCCAGTCGAGCCCTGGCTGGCAAACATGAAAATAATTAAGATGTTTAAAAGGAGAGTCCATCTTGATGCCGCATACTGTGGCAGTAGCACTGGTGTCTAAACCTTGCAAATGACTTTGATAGGATTGTGCAGTTCTTGAAGTCCCACACGTGTATGGTTCATTCATAAATGCATAAATTTCTGTCGATCTCACAGTAGCGGCAGAAATGGGTTGCCCGACTAAAGTTTTCGACAAATCCCCCAATGCAATGTGATCCCAGGTTTTACAGTGTATGCAATGTTGGGTTTAAGCATTTTTCTCTCATGTTATCTTCAATGATTCTAACCATGTGCCGTCAGTCTGTGTCTTCTGGGATGGGTTTCTGAGTAAGACATCTTTGGTTTAAGCATTTATCTGGGATGGGTTTCTCCCATGGAATTTCAAATGTCGAAGTCCATGTATTATTCTGCGAAGAAACACTGCACTGTGGCGAAGTCATGATGTAATCAGGATATTCTCCTGACGCGCTACCTCTTTTAGACTTTGTATACATAAGCATCGAAGATGGGACAGTACCTGGTGCTGTGGCTTAGTTGGTCAAAGCGCCTGTCTTGTAAACAGGAGATCCTGGGTTCAAATCCCAGCAGTGCCTATGACACAGGATGTGGGCACCGCTCACTTCATCGTTTTACATATGTAAATCGTTGCATGCTGAACAGCGTGCATCTGCACAAAATGTGGAAATCGAAGAAGTGATGTGCATGCAATCCCAGCAGTGCCTAATCTGTGACTTCTAGGGGTAGTCATTCAAACTTCTCAGATGTAAGAGTCTTGGCAGGAAAGACAATCTGGACTTCTTGGTTGCAAATGAAGGCTTTAAAAAGGTTGTTGGTTTTTGGGTCCCACCAAAGACACGAATGGTGTCCCTTTGCATAGAACTCTTTGCCAGACTGACATTTGCTTAAACCTGGGGTTTTCCAACTTTTTCAGAAGCCTACGCAGCACATTTTTCTTGTTTTCCTTATTTGGCACACCCAAGTCAGATCATCGAGTACGTTATTAATCAGTCAATTATTCGATTCGCCTGTATGCAGATGTGCTTCAAGAATGGTTTGCAAGCCTCTGGCTTAGGGCCGAAAGCTGCTACTACCTATTGGTAAGGTTAAGTCAAGTCAAGTCAAGTCACCTTTATTTATATAGCGCTTTTTACAATACAAATTGTTTCAAAGCAGCTTTACAGAGATAACAGGAAAACAATGTTGTAATAGTATTGTTCAATTGAAAATTAAATGTCCCCAACTAAGCAAGCCAAAAGGCGAAGGCAACAGTGGCAAGGAACCAAAACTCCATCAGGCGACAGAATGGAGAAAAAAACCTTGGGAGAACCCAGGCTCAGTCGGGGGGCCAGTCCTCCTTTGGCCAACGAATGAACAGTGTATGATTATGAGTTAGGCAGCATAATGTCAGGAGTCAGATGGGATCAGAACTTTCACGATATTATCCAGTTCATCTGGTTGGGTAGGGTCATCCGGCCGGTGAGGAGATGAGTGGTGAGGTGTCCATGGGCCTAATACGTGTCGTCGTGTCCATGTGATGGTCCTTCATCAGATCTGGATATGCCCTGGATCCGGCGGTCTGCGGTAAACCTCGGGATAAACAGAGAGACTAATATTAGCGTAGACGCCATCCTTCTTATGATGTACAAAGTAGATCAGGAATTATGGGAAGTGTTCCCGGTTCCGGCTGATCTAATCTATGCAGCCTAACATTGAATTATAGAAATCTATAATGTGTTATGTGTATGCTAAGCCAAAGAGATGTGTTTTTAGTCTAGATTTAAACTGACAGACTGTATCTGCTTCCCGGACCGTGTTAGGAAGATTGTTCCAAAGTTTTGGTGCTAAATAGGAAAAGGATCTACCGCCAGCAGTCGATTTTGATATTCTAGGTATTATCAACTGGCCAGAATTTTGAGATCGCAATAGATGTGAAGGACTATAATGCGTTAAGAGCTCGCTCAAGTACTGGGGAGCTAAACCATTTAGTGCTTTGTAAGTAATCAGCAATATTTTAAAATTTATACGATGTTTAATAGGCAGCCAATGCAGTGTTGACAGAACCGGGCTAATATGGTCATACTTCCTGGTTCTGGTAAGAACTCTAGCGGCTGCATTTTGAACTAGCTGTAGTTTGTTTAATAAGCGTGCAGGGCAACCACCCAGTAGAGCATTACAATAATCTAGCCTTGAGGTCATGAAAGCATGAACTAATTGTTCCGCATTTGTCAGTGAGAGCATATGACGTAATTTAGATATATTTTTAAGATGGAAAAATGCGGTTTTACAGATACTAGACACGTGACTTTCAAATGAAAGATTGGTATCAAAGAGCACACCCAGGTTCCTAACTGACGACGAAGACTTAAAGGCACAATATGGAACTTTTCAGCTTTCAAAATAGCAAAAATAACTGTATCTATGTTATATATTTCTTTTAGTTGTGTACTAACATTATCCCAAAAGTTCCCACCAACTTTCAAATCCGGAGAAATTTATATTTTAATTTGAAGACACGGGCCGTGTCTTTATTTCCGTTTCGTCGCCCGTCTATGACGTCATATAACCTTTGACTCTAGTTTCTCTAACTTCGTGCGGATCCCGGCGAAAAACCGCCAAACGCAAATGTAAACACCGGACGCACGTCACTAAAATAAAAGAAGACGATAAAGAATCAATAGTTGGATATCAATAATGGACCATGATTATGCTTTGCCTGCACGTTCTGCTGCTGGAGGCAGATCCGTGAAGCGGAAACGCACGGGTGACAGAAATGACTCGAGAAGGGTTTGGGACAGGAGAAGAGACATGACTCGCGTTAACATTGGAGTTGCATTTCCACGAGCTTCGTGACAAACTGGAATACAGAGAGATGCCAATCTCGCTTGCATTCTAATAAACAAGTAAGCACCCATTCAGCTAACTATATCTATCCGTAACTTATATGTTGTGAAACGATGATGGCATGTGTAAAACGCAGACGGACTAGCTCTCATGTACAGTATAATGTAAATTCACATTCGTTGTAGATATAGCTGCAGAAAGTAGCTTCATATGCAGTTCACCATCTTTTTCAATATCATAGCATAAACGTAATTATAATTATTAACGAAAGGTGACCGTGTTTTTTAACATCTATTAATACTAGCTAGATGGAATATTGATTCAATAGCCCTGATAATTCATATATATCTCCGTTCGAAGAGACGTGATTTAAAAAAACACTAAGTTAGAATGAGTGAGGAATGTGGGGAGCGACAGAGCGCGCGTGTTCATTACAATGGCATTACATAAAGTTAATAGCCGTAACTAAACGTAACAAGAATAGAGATATAATATAAATAACAACACATTACCTCGTCAGTGAACATGTCATCTGCTGGAGATGCTAGATGGCTGGGGAATGACAGATCGCGCGTGTCCCAATGAACATCGTATAGCTGGTTCGCGCGCGCACTCCCTATCTCTCTCTCTCGACAACGACAACAACTCCCATGAGCACACGCTCTTTCACGACGTCATCAGAATACGTCTTTTGCTATTATTTTGATTGAGTGACCCCTGGTGGCCAAAAGTTACATACTGTACGTTTAACAGAGCAGCCATCAAGTGTTAGACAGTATTCTAGGTTATTAGGTGAGGAAGTTTTTTGTCCAATGATTAGAATCTCTTTTTTTTTCAGAATTTAGTAATAGGAAATTACTGGTCATCCAATTTTTTATATCAGCTATGCATTCCGTTAATTTTGTGAATTGGTAAGTTTCGTTAGGTTTTAAAGAAATATACAGCTGAGTATCATCAGCATAACAGTAAAAGCTAATTCCATATTTCCTAATGATATCTCCTAATGGTAGCATGTACAGAGTGAACAGCAGCGGTCCTAGTACTGAGCCTTGTGGTACGCCATACTGAACTTGTGATCGATAAGACATCTCTTCACTTACTGCTACAAACTGAAAACGGTCAGATAAGTATGATTTAAACCATCCTAGTGCAAATCCACTAATGCCAACATAGTTTTCTAGTCTATTTAAAAGAATGTTGTGGTCGATAGTATCAAATGCAGCACTAAGATCAAGTAACACTAATAGAGAGATACAACCTCGATCGGATGATAGGAGCAAATCATTTGTGACTTTAATGAGAGCAGTCTCAGTACTATGGTACGGTCTGAATCCGGACTGAAAATCCTCGCAGATATTATTTCTTTCTAAAAAGGAACACAGTTGTGAGGATACTGCTTTTTCTAGTATCTTTGACAGAAAAGGCAGATTCGAGATTGGCCTGTAATTGACTATTACAGGCCTAAGGAAAGCCTATGGATATTTCTACAAACAAAGTCTTTACATATATGAAGAATAATACATGGATGTATTTCTGGATTTTGCCCTTTCACATCAGAAGAAAGCTCAGGAAACATTTTAGGCATGAGTATCGAGAGTGTAGAGCCAAAATGAAATGAGTTCAGACATTCCCTTGAGGCCTAAAAGGCTCTTGTGATTTGGAAACATTCATCTTACCTCTACATGACCTCATTCATGATGTAATCATTTTCTAGTGATGGGCAGATCGAGGCTTCGTGAAGCAATGAAACAGTTGAACCAAATGGTCCATATTGTTTCGAGGCTTCGAATCAATCCGACACCCGTCTCAACGGTGACACCTAGTGGTCACTTGCAGGTGTTGACCTAAAACAACCTTGACGAACCATGAATTTTTTTTATTTTTTTTTATTATTGTACTTTTCTAATATGTGAATCTTATAACCTATAGGCTCCTCACTGTGCATAATGTTATTTTGGTCCTGCAAAATGAATATTAATAAAATAAATCAAGCCACAATGTCTAACTTTTTTACATATTTTTATTCAAAAATATAAATTTCTCTGCTGTGGAAGGACTCCTCAAATGGTGCATCATGGATTATGTATTGTTGCAGTAGGCGCGCTGCCGATCACAATACACACATCTCACTTTATTTGGGGTTTCTAAATGGAAATGCTCCCACACCACAGATGTATGGCATCTCTTCTGGGGAGCCTCCATTTCATCTATCTATCTATCCAAATCTATCTAGATATGTATCTCTAATCTATCTATGTAATTACATATATGTATCTACAATCTATGTATTTAGATATGTGTGTATAATCTATGTATCTATAATATATCTATGTATTTGTATATGTAGCCTATCTTTAATCTATCTATATATGTATCTATCTATCTATTAATTTAGCTGTCTATATATATTTATATCTATGTATCTATTAATGTGTCACTATATGTATACTCTGTCTCTAGCCTATCAGTAAATTGTGTATCAGTCAGTTGTGTAAATTTAAATGTAAGCCTAAATATAACTAAACAAATCGCACTATAAATGTCACTATAATCACCAAAAATCCGCTATCTCAAAATCAAACTCCTCTCACAAAAACCCACGAGGTCAATATGCGTTGATTTCACTTTTATACAGATGTGCGATTGTGTGTTCTCTTTCCGACCGTGTCAATCAAACGCTGATTCGGCGGATCACACCTGATGAAACACTTAGTGAAACACTTCGAGGCTTCATTTGGCTATAGTCACGTGACATGGGTGCTTTAAATCACGCTTCGAATCAGTGATTCAAAACATATGCGCTTCGGGATCTCGCAAAGCTTCGGAACGACTGTTTCGCGTCAGCCATCCCTACTATTTTCCTGACGTGCTACCTCTTTTAGACTTGTTTTACAGACAAATTTCACCACACTTTTGAAACTGGCGCTGTAGCTTAGCTGGTCAAAGTGCCTGTCTCGTAAACAGGAGATCCTGGGTTCAAATCCCAGCAGTGCCTATGCAACAGGATATGGGAGTGCTTAATCTTTTCAAATATCAAAGTCTTTGAATAGAACTTTGGACTTCTAGGATGCGAATGGAGAAATTCCATGGTTGTGGTTTTGAGTCCCACCAGAATAGTGAATGGCCTCTTTTGCTCTGATGTCTCTTTGAGTCAGCAATAAATCGTTATACATCTAAAAAATATATTCATTGGTCATTAAATCCAGTAAAATAATTAAATCGGCAAGAAGAAAAATTACATAATCTTTCTCTCTAAAGAAGGTCATCATCAGCAATATGACAGCGATTGTTGAGTCCATGTTTTCGCCTTAGAGACGTTCAATGTCAGCAAGAACAATTTTCACTTCTCTTGTCCAGCGAAGAAGCTGAGTTTTGAAGAACTGGATTACCTCCTTCCTTTTCCAGCAACAGTCTCCCAGCATTTCTTCAAGCTGGATCCCAGTCAGTGAAGTGCTGCCATAAAAACTTCTTCATAAACAGGAAAGGCCATCCTCTTTTCACTTCATGTACACTAAGTGAAGGTGTGGCGTTTATTGCACTGCGCTGACTTGCATAAGTTATAACCATCTAATCCTTCACTCTTACACAGTCCGCTCCTGAGAGAAAATGAATTAAAGTTCTTCTATTTTATGATGTATAGAGTCTATTGTCTCTCCTTCTGGTAATTGAGATGTTTGCCAGTTTATGCAACTTCTTCAGGCTGTGCTGGGTGGACATCATTTGTGTCAGCAGGTCTTTTTGGCTTTCTGAGACGGTATTGTTTCTATTAAGGTTATCCACTCTATTTTTCAGTTGTGAGGACAATGTGAAGTATCCATTGCCCATTCTGTCTCCTTCATCTGTTCTGTCTTCAAAGCTATCAGGGTATTTGTCAACTACACTTTTAAAGGGACGCATGCGCGAGAACTGACGTTCTTCTTCTACTACTATGTACAGCGCGCGTCTTCCTCTGCTTGTAAGACGCGCGCTGTGTAGTAGAAGAAGAACGTCAGTTCTCGCGCATGCGTCGTGGAAATCTCTTGAACTCTCGTCTCAGGCCCACATGGAAGCAATGGAATAGTCGAATAAAGTCGTTATTTTTGTTTTTTTTCCGCACAAAAAGTATTCTTGTCGCTTGATAAACTTATAGTGGAGCCACTGTAGGCACATGGAATATTTAAACATTTTATTCAATGACTTTCTGGGCCGTCAAGTTTCAATTCCTTAGGAAGCCTATGGGGGAGTGACCCAGCTCTCAGATTTAATCAAAAATATCTTAATTTGTTTCCGAAGATGAACGAAGGTCTTACGGGGTTGGTACAGCATGAGGGTGAGTAATTAATGACTTCATTTTAATTTTTGGGTGAACTAACCCTTTAACAATCACTGTACACAGACTCCATGTTGGGTTTAAAGGGTACATATCATGCTTTTAAATTCCTTCCTTGTTACCTGCAGAACAACATCTTCATATGGATGTATCGCAATGGTGTGTTACTGTATTTACTGTAAGTTCTCCATCCATGCCCACTACTACAATACTGCATGATTTACAACGACTATTTAATACTCACAAAACAAAATATAAGTTATATTATAAACAATTAAAGAAAAGTCGATTATTTCTCTTGTTAAAACAAGCACACTAACAAGACAACTGCTAAACCATGACTACTTTTAAGAAAGTAGTACTTTATTTTTATTAAAGTTACAGCTTACCAAAGTGCTCTGTTCGTCGTCTCCAAAGATAGAAGGAATTGACCCTTCAATCAGACGAAGTCTATCGGCAAATCCTTCTTTATAATGGCGGAGGTTGCTGAAGTATCGTTAGTTATCCTTGAAGTGCTTCGCGCACACAAACATGACTTTACTCACAGATGTGGGTACATTTCCGTGAAAAATAAAACTCAAACAGGCACTTCAAAGAGGTTCTGATGCTGAGAGACGATGTAATGAAGCGTGTGGGTTACTACATCCAACAACCCAACATTTTGACGTGCCCTCTCATAACTTCTGCATCCTTGAGCTTGGACTACAAAATTGCAGCGAAGAAATAAAAGTGGCGGATTGCTCAAAGTGTTTGGCCGGAAGTCGATGTCCTTATTTGGCAGTTCCGCTGCAAATACTGTGACGTAATAGTTAGAATATAAAGATATCAACTAAGTTCCTGAAGAGACTAATTTAAACTTTTCTGTACTTATAAACACTCCAAATATACAACAAAAGGCATTTAAGGGCTAAAAAAGTAGATTTAGCATGATATATCCCCTTTAAGCATTTTTCTCTCATGTTATCTACAATGATTCTAACCGTGTGCCGTCT
>JAZAVI010000176.1:0-105000 GCA_036326025.1 Chrosomus eos | reverse complement strand
CATTCTGTGACTGAGATCCCGCCCCATTTGGGCGTGGTGAAAACATGCGGAACAGTGGCTGTAGTCTTTAGCCTCTGGCACAAAAATCCTCCGATGACGCAAAATGACGAATTTTGCGTCATCAGAGGATTTTTTCCAGACTAAAAATTAATTTTTCTCTCATATCAGGGGATATGAGGGAGGGGAAGCACGGTAATTCGAAAATACTACTGGTTTTCTACTAATACAAAGCTTAATGCTAAATCCTGAAGTATTCCTTTAATGATATGATTATACAAATTATAACCTAGATGTGCTGTGTTTGACAGTAACCTGACTAAAACCACACTATTAAATTACTTTAAATGAGTGCAACCCCAAGATTACTGTTATAAACATGAGCCTCGTCCGAAAGGCAAAGCGGGAGGTGTTTCTGTAATTTATATTAATATCTTAAGAATTACTGAGAAGTCTTGTTTCAAATATAATTCTTTTGAAGTGTTGGTGCTTATTGTAACACTATCTAATGTAAATGATGAATCACGATTGAGATTTGTGCTGGCTACTTTATACAGGCCACCAGGGCACCATACATACTGTATCAAAGAATTTGCTACCAAATTATAGGCTCAACTTAATGTTTATTTAATTACAAAATAAGGCAACACTAAATATTAGCATGAACACAATTAAAGGAAATAACAGTGTTTCTGTATCCATCAGGAACATCAGTGTGTAAAGCAAGGTGCATGGTTGAAAGTGTAATACGATGTTGAAATGTAAATGCAGAAGTTAACACAATACAACGCAACCAAAGTCCAAAACCAAAATCCAATCCCCTGGCACAGTTGGTGATCTGTTTAAAATAAGTGTCTGAGGCATGGCTACAGGTGTTTCCAATTGACTGCCAACTGAGGTCATTAGTGGGCAAAGGTACCAAACAGCAATTCCCAAAATCAACAGCAGAGGTCGTCACTCTGCTCCACATACACCCCAAATTCAGCTCTCCCACTAACTGGATCTCTAGATCCCTCTGTAAAAACAATCATAGTTCTCTCACTGATTAAATTCAGATATTCCACTATTTTGGGTGTCAGCTCCCACTTTCTCCTGAAGAAAAGCAAGCTCAATACTCAGTTCAGGCGGCACCCAATAGGTAAACTCTACAATACCTCCCTCTTCCATGCCCATCTTCAGTTTCCACTGATTTACTTTGACAAAGAAGGTATTGTATGTTAGCCTGGATGCCAGCCCGAACCCCGCCCACAACATTTTTTGGTCGGGAAGTTCGGTCTGGACTCGATCCGTTGAGGAGTAATTATGATCAGCCAAAAAATGGTCGGACCAATCAAATTGCCAGGGCGGGCTTTATACGATGATGGACAGATAATCCATCCAATAACATAATCATCACGTCATCAAACGTATTTCTTTCAAAAATGCTTTTCGTGTTTGCATGCAAGTAGGCCTACTCCGCGAATCCTTAAGTTCTTTTTGCAACACCGGCAAAGATCGTTAACACTCATTATTTTTTTCATACTTTTTCCAGAGTGCATGTAGTTGAGTTCTGTTGATGATAATGCGTTGCTCAACATACGTCACTTACTGCGTTGCTCTGATTGGTTGTCGGTCTATCCAGTTGAGTGCAGAGTTGTTGTTTTTCCTGGTTCGGTTAAGACACGCCTCATAATCAAAGCCCTATGGACCAGTATCAGACTCATGTTCTGACTAGAATATGAGTATGACGAAGTCAGGCTAATTGTATGTATTACCTCCAGCAAACACTTGTAACAGACTGTAAAAAAAAAAAAAAAAAGTTGAGTAAACTTAATAGAGGTCGACCGATTCATCGGTTTTGCCGATTAATCGGCACCGATAGTTGATTGGTGGAACTATCGTTATCGGCAAAAATCCACACCGATAGTTTTTCCGGGTTGCTTGCTGGAGCGGCTGAGAAGTGTGCGGAGACATTACGCAGTACGAGAGCGCTGAAGAGAGTAGACTGCTGGCATTATACAGAGCGAGAGCGGCCTCTAGAGGACTAATAATAAACTATCACTGGCTTTGTTTACATTCACACACGAGGCGCGCGCAGCACAGACCACGGAGAGAACACGCAGCAGAGAGAGCGCCGCTTACACTTCAGACGCGCATTTAAAACAAAGTCAGCGAAACGGTATGAATACATAACACAAAAGTATATATTGCCATATCATTATAAAGTAATTATTTTATTAACTAGATGCTGCATCAGCAGAGAAAGAACAGTAGTTTGCCGTCGAGGCTGTGGATTCTAACCTTACCTCAGTCAAGCGGTTTAAACAATGTGACAAAAACACACGCAGACCTGACCCAAATGATTTATGGCGCAATTGTTATAATCTATTTGCATTATTATATATCCGGCTGGTCACTTTTATGCATTCATTAGCCGACGAAGTTGCATATTTAAAACTAGTGATGTGATTGCTTTCTCAACATGTTCATGTTGTATGTTCAGCCGACAGAAACATTAACAAATCATAAACGTGTTCGATTTAAGATCGTTTTAATCACTACAATACATCTTGTTATTTTGATTAGATAATTATCAAGTGTTCTAAAATAGAAGCAAATAAAGTGAGAGACTATATAGGCTAAATTACGTATACGTTATCTTTATTACATTTTAATGGCTATCTTTAAGCACGACTCTTTGGAATTATATGAAATGGTAACACTTTACAATAAGATTCCATTTTTAGCATTAACTAAGATTAATACAAGTTGTAGAAGAATTATTCATTGTTTTTTATTTCAACATTTACTAATGCATTTGAAATTGAGTTTTAATTCTTATTTTATTTGTTATTACCTTAATGTACTATGAACTAACATGAATGATAAAGGTACACTTGTATTGCTCATATTAATACATGCAGTAAAAACGTATATTGCATAATGCATATAGTTCATGAAAGCTAGCTAATACATCCTTGTTTACAAATGGGACTTGCAATGTGTTACCTTTGAAATGTGCGTATGTTTCTAGGTTATAGCTCCGAAATCTGTAATATTTTAATGTTTAAATTTTTTTTTTCTGTATTAAGTTTTTATATATTAATATATATATATATATTTATTTAATTTAGCACATTTCAGTTCATCACTGTTTTATTGTGAGTATTAGGTTTGTTTTTAATCCAGCATCCATTTAAAAAAGTATCGGTTGAATTATCGGTTATCGGCATGTACGGTCAAACCTAAATATTGTTATCGGTAAAATCCACTATCGGTCGACCTCTAAAACTTAACAAAATAAAGCAACCATCTGTAAAACATTTTTTAGTTTACATTTTAGTTTCTAACTATTGAAAATAAATTTATAGCAGAAAGTAATACTCAATAGCTCAATACTCAGTTCAGGCGGCACCCAATAGGGAATATAGGTAAACTCTACAATACCTCCCTCTTCCATGCCCAGCTGCAAAACATTTTTGAGTTTACTCAACTTCAGTGGTCGAAGTTGTGTCAAATCATTTTTTTTTTAAGTTCACTAAACTTATTTAAATTATACCTTCCTCAGTAAGGTCTGAGAAATGTGCATGTGTTGCTTTATTTTCTTGGTGTCATGTTTTAATGTTATTTTAGAGTTATTTACTTATGGACAGCACTTTGGTCAATTTTAATTGTTTGAAAGCTCTTTATAAATAAAAATTGAGTTGAGTACGTTCATCCAACTACCAGTCCAACTCAAATAAACGAGTTAGCACAACTACTGAGGTCCTGCAGTTCAGTAAACTCAAAAAAGCTTTGCTGGTTGCTGGTTTACTTTTTTAAGTTGATTCAACTGATTCACCCAGACACTCGTATAGCTTTCACATTAAGAATACAAATGCAGGGAGTAAATCATACTGTAAATACTACACAATACAAAAGGCATTGCTATCATTACAGAAATTATGTATTGACAATTCTGCAAAACAGCACATTTTATATCTGCATGAGATACACATATTAGAAGGTGACGAAGTTCCATTCCAAGATAAAAAAAAAAAAAAAAAAAGACCATGCACAAAATTAGAGTACAAACTGAAATAAATAAATGCTCAACCTTACGATTATCCATATAGATTGCAGCTACTTGGACATTTTTTTTGAAGGACTATGCAAAAAAAATCAGTCATGCAGAGCATATTTAGGTCAAGACAAATAAACACTTTTATATTTTTTCAAAGGTGTAATTTAATTCTTTAGGATAGTTGACATTGAGGGCATAAATCAAGCCAAAGAGAAGAGTACCAGCACATGACCCAGCCCAGTCAGCTCTTACAGCACTAGAGGAACCTTATATTGGGTTTCAGTGGATAGTGGAACATCGTCTTCAACCATAGTTCAGATCCTCGTCTTCTCCTTTTGTTAATGAATTACGTTAGACCACAGTGTGTTCCTAAAGATGTGCTCATGTAACTTGACTTGAAAAGTAAAGCTGGTCATGTTTTTAAGCTTGTTCAAATTCAGCCATAGAACTAAACCGGATAAACGGAAAACATTTCCCAAACAATGCCTTATCCAGTCCCTCCAGAAAAACGCGATTATGCGATCGCTGAATTCAATGCATAATCAGCCAAAGTCCGCATATTTATGCGGGGGTCGCATTTTTTCAAATACTCCGCAATTTTGCCGCATAAATTGCTGATTTCCGCGCAAAATATGCGGGGCTTGCATGATTTCATAATCCCCGCATTTTCGTCGCAAAAAGTCACATATATATCTTGCCAGAAAGTTGAAAAATGTTGCGTTTGCTTCACACAAGAGCAGCCATTTCCCCTGTTGCCATGGGAACGTTATGAAGTGACGTAATTACGTGACGTGAATATCATCGAAAAGCTGTAAAACAGGAGCACACTTTATTTTTAAATATTTAAGAAGAAAAACAGGGATAGCTCACAGCTGAAGTTATGACAGACAGACTCACGGAGGCGATTGGCATCTCACAACTCGCACTTTATTCCCAAATCAAACTCGTATAACTGTCTGTCACACGTTCTTCCGTCCACATCGTTACTTAAAGATAAATAAGATATAAAGAAGTAGCATCAAACATCGAACATGGGGTGTCTACTGAACACTGTTCGAGGCGCATGGCGGCAGACAGTTCAACAGGGAGCGCACAGCTCTTAAAGGGGCCACACCTTATTTCCACTCATTACAGGCTGGAATAAAACAAGATGAGAAATTAAATATTTCCAGCACTTTCTGTGATGTAGTATGCTTGCTTATCATAGGAAGTAATAAGAAATGACTCTTCACATTAAGGTAGTAGCCTAGTGAGAACATGGTGTCTGGGGAATCACTTTTTTTTTCTCTTTTTCATCAAACCGCAGTTTTTGCAAGTTCCCGCAATTTTTGCAAGTTCCCGCAATTTCATCGCAAAAAGTTGCATCAATATCCCGCATATTCCATCGCATTTTTAAAGAAAACGGGCCGCGTAATCAAGGATTTTTGCCCGCAACAATCACAAAAAAACTCTGCGTTTTTCTGGAAGGACTGATTATCAGCCCTGACTCGCCCAGAATCCACGGCCATTCTGATTTAATGCTGTTTATTTCAGGTCTCCCAAAACCCTACGTTGTACGTCTTCTTGTTGATCTTCTATATTCATATTATATAAACTACATTACTGTTTAAGCTTATGATTGTGCACTGTATTGTTTCCACAGGTTATATATCAGAGGGAACGTCTCAGTGTTGGGAAGCATTTTCCACTGTCTTTGCTTTGGTAAAATAACATCTTGTTGAGCTGAGCTACATGAAGTCAAACTGATCACTGAGAAAGATTCAACTACAATTATTCAATAAAGTAATTTTTATGACTAGTTTTGTTTATGAACTAGTTTTGTTTATTACATGGCTTGGTAGAATTACAATGTAGAATGCGGTGTGTTATTTCTTGATAACAGACGCTGCTTAGTATAACACACCGTTGCCATGACAAACAGCGTTGCCATGATAAACAGAGCGTTGCCATGACAAACAGCGTTGCCATGATAAACAGAGTGTTGCCATGGACACAGTTCAGAGATGGAACGGACTATTTTCTTTAGCGGAAGCAATACAATCGTTTTTAAATTAATAAACTTAAAATATTGATTTAAAAAGGAGTCAAATTATTGATTTATTTGGTAGGTAGCCATGTAATAAGCGGGATAATGTATAGCGAGGCGGTCGTTGTAGCGAATACAAACCCTTCAGGCTCCGCTAGCGTCGGGCTCATAGTCAGCCTGTCGGGGGGGTATTCGCTATAACAACCGCCTCGCTATACATTATCCTTACACATCACACAACCTAACAGCATCTGGTGAACAGTGAAATATATCAGGTGTGAGTGTGTGATGACACACATCTTCCTACATCTTGAGTGTATTTGCTGATGTTTTGCCTGAGCTCCTTTGATTCGTGTCTGTTTAAAGGGCACCTATTATGGCATTTAAAATGTTCCTAATAATGTTCTGGGAGTCCCCAACAACAGTTTTACATGCATGAAATGACTAAAAACACTTTTGTTGTCTTATAATATGCATTTATTTTTACCTGATTTGCTCACCGACTCCCTAATGATTCGTTTGACGACTCATTTTTCAAACCCCTTCTTTTGCGTGACGCTAATCTGCAGTGATTGGTCAGACGACCCAGTCAGTTGTGTTTGTAAAGCAATCGTCATTAAAATGATGCGAACACAGCACAAGGTTCGGGCTATATTAACACTGATTCTTCACATGCTCGTCCCTGGGCAATGGTCGCTTTTGATTCGCACTTCAGAACAGCGACATGATGTTTTCAAGTTTCCCTGGTGTCTGTGCGGCACGCGCAATGAGCGGCCAACTTTATCATTTTTCGCCTTGACGTAACAACGAAAAGGAAAATGACTCATTGGAAAAACGATTCATTAAATTGACTCGGAGTCGACTCTTACTTTTGAGAGACAATAACTTTGTATACGGTGAACTTTCATGTTTAAAACTTTGCAGGATGTTTTTGTTCACTTAGATCTATGTTACACACTTCATGAAAGGTAATTTTCAAAATTCCATAATAGGTACCCTTTAAAAAGCACATTGTGTTGAATAAAAAAGTGGTTGAATTGGTGTCACTATCATGTTTTCTAACATTATTAGCTGATTATAATTGTGTAGGGCCGACAACTGTATTTCAGTGTAGAATTAATTGTGAGTGTATTTCCCACATTATGAGTTGAAGAATATTGAACATTTTTAGTGAATTACTCCCTACTTATAAATTGAGGAATATCAATATTTATAAGATTTGAGATAATTTAAGGCAACTGTAAATGTAATTTTTATTTTATATAAACTTCAAACATTTAAAAACATCACTCAAATATTTTTGTGTAATCTGTTACGAAATACTTTCTGAGTTGAGCTTTAGGGTTTAGAGTAATTGTTGCATAAGTTGCACATCTGTTAACGCTATTGCTGCTATTATCATGTAGTCAAAAAGCATACTTGTATATTTGCACATATTCAATATTGTACATTTGCATATATATATGTACTATATTTTAATATTTTACACAGTCTAATTCTTACTTCTACAGCATGTGTGTGTGTGTGTGTGTGTGTGTGTGTGTGTGTGTGTGTGTGTGTGTGTGTGTGTGTGTGTGTGTGTGTGTGTGTGTGTGTGTGTGTGTGTGTTTTTTACATACTTTGTACTTGTCTTGGCATTCACTGTGGACAGCAAAGAAAGAATTGCACACTGTACAGGGAAGCTTGTTTTGACGATAACCGCTTTGACTAAAGACAGAAGCGACTCCTCACCAGAATCCACATGTCAGATGCAGACGGTAAATAGTGATCTGGCATCCTAACACCGCTCAATACCCAGAGCTGTCTTTCTCTAGACTCTCTCTGCATAGATGACCTTCTTCACGACCCAGCCTGAACAAAGCGATCGCAACCGTGAAGCTGCTGCATGATCCCATCACAACCAGGGCATTTTGTATCATTATACTCTCCACCACACTTTGCACACCTTCTTTTACCCCGACATGACCCAGCAACATGTCCAGATGTCTAACAATTATAGTAGCTCAGCGATGGGTTAATGTTCTCCCTCATATATGTACCACAGAAACACTCTCTGTGGCAGAACACGTCTAACGTTAACAGACGGCCGGATCCTAACCTGCAGAAATTAAAAATTAATAATAAACAAATAAATATATGAATAAATGTAAAAATAAATAAATGAATGACTATTTATACTTTGACTTCCTTATGAATAAATATAATTTATTCCACATTTATTTTTTCATTTATTTTCAATTTGATTTATTTTCACATTTATTTATGTAGCCTATATATATTTATGTCTACATTTATTTATACATTTAATTATACACAAACACATATTTTATATAATATATGATGCTGTTGCATTATGCTCTTAAACATGTGCTATTTTATATTAATAATTTAGACAGTTGTAAATTTAGGCAAGATCTGCATTTATTTTGGCAATGTAAGTTACAAAAACATATATAACAAAGAATAAAACTAAAAATCACTTGTTTACATCTTTTAATGGATGAAAACATCTTTCAGATTGACCCAATTCACTGTAACCCAGAATACTTTAACATAAAAATGAAGACCAACAGACACTAAACGTTAAACTAGGTACATAAGCGAAAGTGAGATGTTATTAAGTTGCAATAACGGGTTAGAGTTTAAACCTAAACCCCCACAAGCGCCAGAATCTCTTTTCCAGGAGCGGGTGTGTGGCTCTTAAAAGAGCCGTTGTGTGTGTGAGCGCCTCGGGCCTCTACTTGGAGCTGGTGTACTTGGTGACGGCCTTGGTGCCCTCAGACACGGCGTGTTTGGCCAGCTCTCCGGGCAGCAGCAGACGCACGGCGGTCTGGATCTCTCTCGACGTGATGGTGGAGCGCTTGTTGTAGTGAGCGAGACGAGACGCCTCACCGGCGATGCGCTCGAAGATGTCGTTGACGAAAGAGTTCATGATGCCCATCGCCTTGGAGGAGATGCCGGTGTCAGGGTGAACCTGCTTCAGCACTTTATAGACGTAGATGGCGTAGCTCTCCTTCCTGGACTTTCTGCGCTTCTTTCCTCCCTTCCCGGCGGTCTTGGTGACGGCCTTCTTGGAGCCCTTCTTAGGCGCGGACTTGGCTGGTTCAGGCATGATGAGGAATGATCGTTAAACTGACGAGTCAGTGTGAACTCAGCAGCAACACACAGGCTTTTATTCACTGCCATATGCTAATTTACAAGGAAAGACTCTAACCATCTGATTGCCTGTTTTCATTGGCCGAACACATAAACTCGGTTTTCATTGGACAACTCAAAGCACCACGAGGGCCAATCACAGGCGGGTACATTCTAGCCCCGCCCATCGCCCCATGTTTGAACGACACAATTCTCTTTGTGTCATCTCCCGCACTTTTTATTTAAAGTTTTTAGTGATTTTTGAGAAAATAGACGGTTTTAGACACATTTTGCACAATCATGTAATTAAACCCCTAATAATCAAACTGGAGTAGTTTTGGAGGAAAGAGGACAATAACAGTCTCCCTTAAAAAAAACAGCTTTTCCTCAGAACTCCATTGATTCATTACATTTAAACTACAGGAGTAGCAACATTTTATTGAAAAAACAAACACAATTTTCACTTCGGCTTACTAGCACTATTTCTGATCTAATAGTGTTTTTGTGCATATTGTGTAAAACATTTTAGCAGCCGTTAATTGGTAGACTGAGAAAATCCAAATGAATATTTTATGTATTATATATTAGGTATCATCTGCTGGGTAGAGAAAATGTATAGCGATTCTCAATATATCACTATTAAGCTTTTGCTTGAGCTCATTAAGTCTTTCATAATGAACTGTATGATTGGCATTGATAGAACATGGACTCTTAATATTAATAATAATAGTCAGTCTCCCTTTAAAAACAGCTTTTTATCAAAAAACTCCATTGATTCATTACACTTAAACTACAGGAGTAGCAACATTTTATTGCAAAGACTACATGTTTACTTCTGCTTACATAATTCTGAATTTTTTTTTTTTTTTGCTCATTGTGTAAAACATTTTAACAGCTGTTAATTTATCAATTGAGCAACTCATTTTTAGATATCATCTCTGGATAGAGAAAGTTTACTTATGCGGACTCTCATTACATCACTGCGAAGCTTTAAACATGAACTCATTAATATTCTCTTATAATGAACTGTATGATCGTCATTGCTAGAACACGGACTCTTTCTGTGTGTGAGTGTGTGGCTCTTAAAAGAGCCGTTGGGTTGGTCAGTTTGTCCTGTTTCAGGCGTTTATCCCCCGAAGCCGTACAAGGTGCGTCCCTGTCGCTTCAGCGCGTACACAACATCCATGGCGGTGACGGTCTTTCTCTTGGCGTGCTCGGTGTAGGTGACGGCATCGCGGATCACGTTCTCCAGAAACACCTTCAACACCCCGCGGGTCTCCTCGTAGATCAGCCCGGAGATGCGCTTGACGCCGCCGCGGCGAGCCAGACGCCGAATGGCGGGTTTGGTGATTCCCTGGATGTTATCGCGCAGAACTTTACGGTGACGCTTCGCGCCTCCTTTTCCGAGTCCTTTCCCGCCTTTGCCTCGTCCAGACATGATGCTTTACAGAGTGAAGCGATGCTCAAAAGATGAGGAAGAATATTGTGTGTGAGTGTTGAAGGGGGCCTTTTATACTCGCTTACAGGACCTGAGAGAGACCAGTGCCGCGTCACATGGCGCGTACCTCCCCCCTCAAAATATAGAGCACGAAACATTTAACCGCCACCCAGATCCTTTTCGTTGTTTTATATTAAATATTAATAATGTTCCAGATCATGTAATTTACAGTAATAACAGAGAATGAAAAGTGATGTTCTACAAGCACACTAAAGTAAACAAAGAGGGACACACGACATCATATCACAATATTGATTATTGTAAAATTATGAATAGTGGCATCTGTTATAGGCTATTATTGTGTGTGTGCGTGTGCGTGTGTGTGTGTGTGTGTGTGTGTGTGTGTGTTGTGTGTGTGTGTGTGTGTGTGTGTGTGTGTGTGTGTGTGTGTGTGTGTGTGTGTGTGTGTGTGTGTGTGTGTGTGTGTGTGTGTGTGTGTGTGTGTGTGTGTGTTGTCCTGGTAAACCCTACATGGGGAATATCTGAAATCTTTGTCCAGTTCTGATTCACTCTCACATGTTCACGCATATATATTGGTTTTGTTGAAGTGATCAAATGTCCTATAAACGTTTTATTACCTGCATTTCTGCTAAATGAAAACAGGCGCCTTGTCATTATTTAGTCATGTTAATCACCATAAACTCAGATCATATAAAACAAACGTAAATTGCCAATTGTGAGCCATTCCACAGAATGAGGACATTTGCTAATTAATCTTTATTTATTTATTTATTTATTTTTTTCAACACTGAATCTAATACTACACATATTTAACTATTCACAATATGTATTGGTCAATCTCAGGAAACTTGATTTCATTTTTACAAGGTTTCTAAGCAGAAGATGGACGCATGTTTGCTCAGCCCTGTTACCGAAACTCATGTGCCATTTAAAAAGCATGGCAATTCATTCCTTTGTTTTCCCCACAAGAAACTGTTTATTTTAAATAATTGATAATTGTGACAAAAAAACAAAATAAACAAAAAAACTATATATTAAGGCAAAGTGTATTTTGATAAAAACACAGAGCCATTTTTTTCATTTTAAAGACCGGAGCCTCAAGTTTATCATTTATTAAAACAATTTAATTTATTAAACAATTATATAAATGATGGACCAAACAAAACTGATTAAAAAAAGTGGTTTATCTTTATTTTTTAGAAAATCAAATCAAATTTAGTATCAGGAATGAACGTGTGTGTGTGTGTGTGTGTGTGTGTGTGTGTGTGTGTGTGTGTGTGTGTGTGTGTGTGTGTGTGTGTGTGTGTGTGTGTGTGTGTGTGTGTGTGTGTGTGTGTGTGTGTGTGTGTGTGTGTGGTGTGTGCAATTCATTTGTTTCCCCACAAGAAAGTGTTCATTTTAAGGCCCCATCCACACTACTACGTTTTCGTTTAGAAACTGAGAACTTTTGCTACATTTGCACCTCCCGTCCACACTAAAACGGCAAAAACGAAGACCTAAAACGGAGAAGTTTAGAAACGCTGCAGGCCCGTTTTGCGTTTTGAATCTCCGGAGACCGTTTTAGTGAAGACGGGTCAAAACGGAGGACTTTAGAAACAATGACGCAGACGCTCGTGCTCGGCTCTCTGATTGGGTGTCGTCAGTCATGGCATATCCTTCCCTGATGCTGTAACGTTAACTGCCGGAGGCAAGCTATTATTCCAGCGATCTGTGACAATTCCCGTGCCATGTCCAGCGCCGGTATCGACCGTACATGGAGCAACTTAAGCTTTTTTAAGCAACTTAAGGTTTTGGGTTAAGCCGGGAAGAACCAGCGCATGGTGGGATCATTTTATCAATGAAGTTGTGGTTCCTGAGGAATGGTGTTTACACCGGCACGCGCATGCCCAGTGTAGCTGAATGGTCACATTGATCTGCATTTTCAGTCATTTTAATCAAGGGGGTAATCCATCGACCGGAAGTTGAAGCCTTGCGGGAGCCGCCATCTTGTAGCAGAACTTCACTTGCGTTAGCATTCCCATTGACTCCCATTCATTTTGGCGTCACTTTGACAGCAAATAACTTTACATCTGAGGCGTTTAAAGACTTCAATTTGTCCATTATTTATTTCTAAAGACACACGACAATGTATAAAGGGCTCCATTACCTTCTTTGTTACATTATGGCCCCGTAGAAACAGTTTTTGTAAAAATAGGCTAACGACTGCGTCATAACCACTCGACTCTGTCGCGCGACCGTAGAGATAGGAGGAGAAGCTCGCAGGCAATCAATGCATTAACTTAATATGGCTACTGGCGTTACATTCAATTCAATTCAATTCAATTAAAGTTTATTTGTATAGCGCTTTTCACAATACACATTGTCTCAAAGCAGCTTTACAGAAAGTGCATTTCAGAAATGGACAAAGAAAAATACAGTTAGTTAATCATGTATAAATTTAGGCATAACATATCGCCGGTGTTTAGTCGTCTCTTCACAGGCGTCGAGTCGTCTCTCCACAGGCGTTTAGTCGTCTCATCACAGGTGTTGGGGCATCTGAAGTCTTCGTGAGAGGCTGGATACAAACTGGAGCTGACGAACGCTATTTACCTCGGGACTAGCGTCCCGAGATAACAGCGAAAGACAGATGGGAAATAATTAGCATAGCTGATTGTTCATAATATTAATGCATTCGAACTGATTCAGAAGTAGTATAAAAGGTAAGCATTAAGTGTATGCTTGGTTAAAGAGATGCGTCTTTAATCTAGTTTTAAACTGGGACAGCGAGTCTGAGTCTCGAACAATATCAGGAAGGCTATTCCAGAGTTTAGGAGATAAATGTGAGAACGCCCTCCCTCCTTTAGTAGACTTGGATATCCTAGGAATCGACCAGAAGCCTCGAATTTTGTGATCTTAAAGAGCGCGATGGATTGTATGGCGATAGAAGGTCTGTTAAATACACAGGAGCTAAACCATTTAGAGCTTTATAAGTCAGTAGTAATACTTTGTAATTGATACGGAACTTAATAGGTAACCAGTGTAGAGATGATAAAATTGGTGTTATATGATCATATTTTCTTGATCTAGTAAGAACTCTAGCGGCTGCATTTTGCACTAACTGTAGCTTGTTTATTGAAGATGCAGGACAACCAGCTAATAAAGCATTACAGTAATCTAGTCTCGAGGTCATGAATGCATGAACTAACTTTTCTGCATCTGAAACAGATAGCATGTTACGTAGCTTAGCAATGTTTCTAAGGTGGAAAAAGGCTGTTCTTGTAACATATGAAATATGATTTTCGAAAGTCAAGTTGCGGTCTAGCATAACACCCAGGTCTTTTACTGTAGTGGATAGAGTAACAGGACATCCTTCTAAATTGAAGTTGTATTGTAAGGGATTTTGTGGGTAGTTTTTTAGACCAATAAGTAATACCTCCGTTTTATCTGAATTTAATAGCAGGAAATTACACGTCATCCAGCATTTTATATCTTTTAGACACTCTGTCAAGTTAGATAAGTTAGTGTTTTCATCTGGTCGTGATGAGATATATAATTGAGTGTCATCAGCATAACAGTGAAAATTAATTCCATGTTTTCTTATAATATTACCAAGTGGCAGCATATATATTGAGAAAGCAGAGGGCCTAGGACAGATCCTTGCGGCACTCCATAGTCTACTGATGTTATCTTTGATTTTTCCCCATTTAAACAGACGAAATGGTAACGGTCTGATAAGTACGATCTAAACCAGCTTAATGCCTGTCCCTGAACACCAGTGTAGTTTTGTAGTCGATCTAAGAGTATTTTATGATCTATAGTGTCGAACGCAGCACTAAGATCAAGTAAAACTAGTATTGAGATACAGCCTTGGTCAGAGGCTAAGAGTAAATCATTTGTAATTTTAACTAGCGCAGTTTCTGTGCTATGATGCGGTCTGAATCCCGACTGAAAATTTTTCATAGATATCATTTTCTTGCAAGAAAGAGCACAATTGAGCGGAACAATTTTTTCTAGTATTTTAGACATAAATGGAAGATTTGAGATGGGTCTGTAATTTGCTAGGTTATTTGGATCTAATTGCAGTTTCTTAATGAGAGGTTTTATTACTGCCAGCTTGAATATTTTTGGAACGTGACCTAAAAATAAAGACGAGTTAATAATATTGAGAAGAGGCTCTTCCACTACAGGTAACACTTCTTTAAATAGTTTAGTGGGTATTGGATCTAATAAACATGTTGTTGGTTTAGATGCAATGATAAGTTTATTTAGTTCTCCCTGTCCTATAGTTGCAAAGCGGTTTAGTTGTTCTAGAGGGGCCATAATTGAGGCTGAGTCATAAGACACCATAGAGGATTGTACATTTACAATTGTGTTTCGGATGCTTTCTATTTTCTCATTGAAGTAATTCATAAAATCATTACTACTATATTGTAACGGAATATTTTGCTCTGGAGATGTCTGATTATTTGTTAGTCTAGCCACGGTGTTAAATAAAAACCTTGGATTATTTTGGTTATTTTCAATTAGTTTGTGGATATGCTCAGCCCTGGCTGATTTTAGAGCCCTTTTATAACGTGACATACTGTCTTTCCACGCGATTCTGAAGACCTCTAAATTAGTTCGTTTCCATTTACGCTCTAAGTTACGAGTTTCTCTCTTGATAGCATGCGTAGCACTGTTGTACCATGGTGTTTTAGTTTTCTCTCTAACCTTTTTTAATCTAATTGGTATAACAATATCTAGTGTACTAGAGAAAATGTTGCTCATACTGCTAGTCATTTCCTCTAGTTCATCTGTTTGTTTGGGTTTACTGAGCAGCTGAGATAGATCAGGTAAGCTATTTGAGAATCTATCTATAGTGGTTGGAAGGATTGTTCTGCCTGGTCTATAACGTGGTGCAACATGACAAATTTCAGCAGTGCGTATTATGCAAGTTACCATGTAATGATCAGTGAGATCGTCACTTTGCGGTATAATATCTATATCGGTTGGATCGGTTCCATATGATATAATTAAATCTAGTGTATGATTTAGACGATGAGTGGGACCACTGACGTTTTGCTTCACCCCAAAAGAGTTTAATAGATCTGTAAACGCAGCCCCTAACGCATCATTTGTATTATCTACGTGTATGTTAAAGTCGCCAATAATTATTGCTTTATCGACATTGACCAATAGGTCTGAGAGAAAGTCTGCAAAATCTTTTAGGAAATCAGCATATGGCCCTGGAGGTCTATATACGGTAGCCAAGGCTAGAGATAATAAGGATTTCTTTCTTACATCTAAGAGCGTAACATTTAGCACAAGTACTTCAAACGAGTTAAACCTATGACAAGTTTTCTGAGTAACATTAAGAATATCTCTATAGATTGTTGCAACACCGCCGCCACGACCGATCAGACGGGGCTCATGCTTATAACATTATCCTGGTGGAGTAGACTCATTTAGACCGAAATAATCATTTGGTTTAAGCCAGGTTTCAGTAAGGCACAGAACATCGAAATTATTATCTGTGACCATTTCATTTACAATAACCGCCTTAGGTGTGAGCGATCTAATGTTTAGAAGACCTAGCTTTAGAAATTGTTTTTGTTCACTGATATTTAGATTTTCTGGTTTAATTACAATAATATTCTTGCTAGATCTTACAGTAGATTTGTTGTTTGGCTTCACTAAGCAAGGAATAGACACAGTTTCTATATAATGTTCTACATTGGTACTTATATCAATTAAGTTGGGACAGCAAAGACTATGATTTGGACTTTGACTTACTAGTCAGATGGTGTGTAGCGTCTTGGAGATGTTGTCCGACAGAACAGCCGCTCCGACTCTGCTGGGGTGCAGACCATCAGGACGAAGAGCCTAGGTCGCTCCCAAAACAGATTCCAATTATTTACAAAGAGCAGTTTCTGTTCATTACACCATGACATTAACCATTCATTTAAAGCAAATAATCTACTGAACCTTTCTTGTCCAAGTCGGTAAGTGGGAAGCGGTCCAGACACGACGATCGTTGCTCTAGGCGATGTGCTGCGTACCGTCTCGATCAGGCTCCTGTAGTCCTTCTTCAGAACCTCCGTCTGCCGCAGCCTGATGTCATTCGTCCCCGCGTCCAGCACGACAGCTCCGACGCGCTCGTCACCGTTCAGGATCTCGGGAACCTGCGCAGCGACATCAAGAACACGAGCACCAGGAAAGCAGTGAGTGCGCACCTTACCTTTACCCGAGGTAGCACGGACATGGCGGACCATGGAAGTGCCGATGATCACGGCGTCGTCGCGTTCCGACTCGCGAAGAGGGGAGAAGCGGTTCCGGGTGGAGATCTCGAAGACCGGGAGGGGCGGAGAGGTTCTTGCTCTGGTCCTGGCTCGTGTCGTGACCCAGGGTGCAGGAGTGATTGAAGGCAGAGATGATCGCGTCCTCCTGGGCAGAGAAACGCACGGAGTAGACGAAGTCGGAGTCAAAGTCACAAAGTTACTAACCACTGACTTGTGAGCATCGGCGCGTGATGTTTCAAGCGCTGATCGCCGATCTCGCAGCTCGGCTTGCTTCTCCAGCAGAACACGAATCTGCTTCTCCACCGACTCCAGCTCCAATCGTACCGAAATCAGCTCGAATTTCGGTACGATTACATTACAATTTTAAAATAAATACTATAAAAAATACTTAGTCCTGCTCACTCACACCAAAGAACTCTTTGCTCAAGCTCGCCGTCTCTGCAAGATTAACGTTGGCAGTTTTCACGCACAGCTACTAGAAGATTTACATCTGTCAGGCGGGTTGCTCACGTCATCAAGCTTAGTTTGAGTCGGTTTGAGTCTGCGCGTCAGGAACGGAAGTGCTAAAAAATCGCTAAAAGTGGGCTTCAACTGTCTCAACTGAGTTCCAATGAGATAGATCTGTCCATTTCTTATACTGTCTATGGTGTTAATGTGGACGAGATCGCAGCCAAGGGGTAATCCATCAACCGGAAACTGAAGCCTCTCCGGGGGCCGCCATTGTAGCTGGCTATCACCTGCTGTTAGCATCCCATTGACTCCCATTCATTTTGACGTCACTTTGACAGCGAATAACTTTACATCTGAGGCGTCCAAAGACTCCATTTGTCCATTATTTATTTCTAAAGAAACACGACAATGTATAAAAGGCTCCATTACTTTGCATCTTACGTTATGGCCCCGTAGAAGCCGTTTTTGTAAAAATAGGCTAACGATTGCGTCATAACACGCGACTGTCGCGCAGAAGAGACATTTACCGTAAAGACAGAAGTAGAAGCTCAGGCAATCGGGGGGACGTGGAGACATAAAGTCAAGAGAGAAGCCCATAGACAGTCATAAAGTTGCTCCTGCTGCGAGCTCATGAACAGCTAATACTCACGATCTCCGGCTCTGCAAGATTCGGAAGGGAATGATTCAGATTCCTCTCGGCACCGCTACTAGAAGACGTCCAACTGTCAGTCAGGTTGCTCACGTCGTCAAGCTCAGATTGAGCATGCGCAGTATGCTTGGCTATCAGGAAGTGAGTGCCCATGTTGGGCTTCAACTCTCTCCGTTGAAATCAACGGGGTCGCTGTGTCCATTTCTTTTACTGTCTATGATCGCAGCTACAACGCTGGTGTGGACGGAGATCGTATTTGTTTTAATTCTCCGTTTCTAAACAAAAACGCAGTTGTGTGGATGGGGCCTAAAGCAATTGTTGGTTATAAGTTCAAATAATTGATAATTGTGACGGGGAAAAATCACTATATTAAGCAAAGTGTATTTTGATCAAAACAGCCATTTTTTTTATTTTAAAGAAGACCTTATGTTTTTAATTTATGAAACAATTGTATAAATGGACCAAACAAAACTGATAAAAAAGTGGTTTAACTTCCTGGTGGACTGGCTCTCTGGAAGTGTGTTCACATTGTAAAACTAATAATAATGTCTACAATTTAAGCAATTGCAACCTCATACTATTCACCTGAATTATGAATTTTATCAACTAATATTTACAGTAGAATCAACAAAACAGATCTCTACTCACTCGTTATTTTTAGTTAATATATTTTATATAATGTCCTGGGACAGAAATGTCAAAAATTCAGTGGAACGATTCTTGTATATCTTAGGAAACCATGTAAAGAGAGTTTGGGAACAATATATTTTGCATATGCTTTTCCCCTCATAGTTGCTGGGATCCTGCATTTACTGAGCTCAAACCCCACACTGCTGTCGGACCCTGATGCTTTATACTCAGGAAACTGTCTCGTTTACAGGAAGTGATGTGTGGCTCTGAAAAGAGCCGTTGGGGTGTGACGCGCGTGCACAGCGGCGGCGGCGAGTTTAAGCGCGCTCTCCGCGGATGCGGCGCGCCAGCTGGATGTCCTTGGGCATGATGGTGACTCTCTTGGCGTGGATGGCGCACAGGTTGGTGTCCTCAAACAGACCCACCAGATAAGCCTCGCTGGCCTCCTGCAGGGCCATGACAGCGGAGCTCTGGAAGCGCAGGTCCGTCTTGAAGTCCTGGGCGATTTCTCTCACCAGCCGCTGGAAAGGCAGTTTGCGGATCAGCAGCTCGGTGGACTTCTGATAGCGGCGGATCTCCCGCAGAGCCACGGTCCCGGGCCGGTACCGATGGGGCTTCTTGACGCCGCCGGTGGCGGGCGCGCTCTTCCGCGCTGCTTTAGTCGCGAGCTGCTTCCTCGGGGCTTTGCCGCCGGTGGATTTACGAGCGGTCTGCTTGGTTCTGGCCATCGCTGCAGTTTCTTCTGTCTCTAATGCGGCTCTCTGTTACACGCCTGCTTTTATAGCGTAGGACCGTCACGAGCTCAGAGTGGCGCGAAGAGCAGAGGCGTGTGATTGGCTAGTGTGTGACGTGTGCTTATGACTGCTAGCCAATGACTTCCTCTTCAAACAAGCGGAGGGTTTCCCGCTCAACGCGCTTTTGTTCAGTTTCTACTTTGTTCTTCAATCAGTGTAATAATAAACGCATAAGCTTTATTCTCACATTGCTGGATTTATTTGTTCTGAAATACTCGCCTTAATTCCCAGTGAGCAGATCTCAGATCAGAACAAAATCTCATCACAGTCTGTATTAAAGCGCTGCAGTCAGATATTAAACACTTCCATCCGTCCTTTAAAACACAGACTCGTTCAGTAGAACAGATAAAGGACAAAATAGTATTTTTTTCCTTTAAAGACCCAGAGAAACATTGAGAAATTTCATATAATTCCTGTTATTGGGTATTCCTTTTTTTTTTTTTTTTCAAAACGTCATATAATTAATTTTGTAAATAACCCTCATCATCAGGCACACATCAAACCTCCAACAAATCATATTTTCCGACTCAGACATTAAAGACTATTTATTCTGTTATTTAATGGAGTTGGTTTCAAAATGGATTTTACACAAAACAAAAAGTATTCATGGGTCTTTAAATATTTAATTTAAAAAAGTTAAGGTGATAATTAAAAATATTGTGTATATTTTATTAACAAAAAGGGTTCAGTTATGTATAGAAAATATTGAGAATATTTCACTAATAAAACCAAGAGATACATTTTCCTCTTTTTAAAGTAAACACAGTTTTGAGGCTTGAATTGAGGAACGATTAAGCTGATAAAAGCTGATAAAAGCTGATAAAAGCTGATATAATTTTGGACACCAGTTCCCAGCATGCTAAATATTGAAATGAAGTGATATTTGATGTGTTTCTGAGTAAAGGGAAACATCTGTTAATGTTTAATGTTCAGTTATGTTTGACATTTGAAAGAGTTTCTGATATGTTGAAGTTTTGATCGTTATCATTGTGCAGAAGAGTAGAGTTTATGGTTAGATTATGAATAACTGCATATATTAATACTCAGAAACATGTTGCTTTGTTCATTAAGCAATAACTTTGCTATATCGATAGTCCAGTACAAGTTTGTTTCTGTGCTAGCAAAAGTATTTTAATGATACAATATAACTACGGAAAACATTAAATTAACTGTGAAAAAAAAAATCATAGACCAAATAATTTAGGAGATTTCACATGATTTATTCTGGATTCCATAAAAACTATATAAAAATACAATGTGTAATATTGGTATCATCTTTTTTTAAGTGAATAGCACATAACATTATTTACAGTGTATACAACAAACATCTCATGTGTCCCTCAGAACAATTTAATTACTACAACTGTAATATTTATGTAAACTTATGGATTAAAATAATATTAATAATCTTAATTTTATAGATATGGTTGAGTTGTTAAACTTGACAGTACCGAACCTGACTATAATACTAAAATATGAATAGAAATGATGTTACTTACCATCTTCTGCACTGTTAAAGGAACCTGAATGATGTCATTTACATTAGGTCACAAATGGGCATCTAATTAATTCATTAGTGTAAATTATCATGGATGGAGAATAGTTGGCCTGATGGAGTTCAGACTGAGGAACATCACTTAGTCAGTTTTTATTAAATATATTTAATTTGAGAAACATTTTCACAAGTAACACATTCTTACAATATTGCCAATTTATTTTTAGAAATAAGACATTTTATGAGAAAATATATTTATTATAATGGAAATACCAAAGAACTATGAAAAGCAGTGTAGAGGTGGGCGGATCGATCCTGAAATATCGATACTTGCGATACTACGTGGTATCGAAAAGGATCGATCCTCAAATAAAAATATCGATCCAAATGTGTGTTTTTTAACAGTCATTTTATTAATTTAGAACGAAATTCAGTGCGTAAAATATGCTTCTAAGTGGAAAAATAAGCGAATTTTGTAGGATAGAACTATTTCTCCTAGTCATACAAGACGAAACCAATCAATCACAGAGAGCGTTCGCTGGACTGGGGCTTCACTGGCTCACAGTGCGTTTGGGAAACGAAGCCTCAATGCTTAGATGACAGAGAAACAATCAGGAGTTATTTCACAATAAAGAAACTAAACGTGTACATAATGATTCAAAATGTTGACATCAGTAAGTTTTGTTAATGAAATTAATAGTTTTATTCAGCAAAGATCATGCATTAAATTGTTCAAAAGTGACAGTCAAGGGTTTTACACTGTTAAAAAATATATATTTCATATAAATGCTGTTCTTTCGACTTTCATCAAATAATTCTGCATAACATTTACCAGGGTTTTCACACAAATATGAAACGGTTTTCTACATTGATAATAATAAGAGATGTTTCTTGAGCAGCAAATCAGCATATTAAAATAATGCTGCAAATTCAGCTTTGATCACATGAATAAATTACAGAAAACAGATTTTTTAAATTGTAATAATATTCGTTATCAAATAAATGCAGAAGAGAATTAAAAATCTTACAGACCCCATACTTCTGAACAGTAGGCTAATAATGTACAATAGTGCATTTACTATAATTAGGCTATATAAACAGGATAAACAGGCAAGTTGAGAGCAAAAATCACAAAATATTTTAGTGGTCATTAAAATGTATTCAGATTTAACATTAATAATGCATTAGCTTCATAAATCATGACACACTGCTCTAGCACAAGAAAGTACATTTAAGTTCAAGGGCATGCTTTTAAAATTAAAAAGTATTTGGTATCGGTATCGATATCGGCGATACTGACCCTGTATTTACTTGGTATCGGATCGATACCAAATTTTGCAGTATCGCCCACCTCTTGGTGAACCACCACTTTAAAAAGTCTGGAGGTCTGAATTATGACCAATTCCCAGAAATGTTGGATCATCGAACAATATTCAAAACAGATTGGTAAACGTAACTTATATTGTATTGTATTAGAAGAGATGGGGCTAAACAGCTAATTAATTATTCTGCATTAGTTTGCGCACAGAAAAGCTCTCTACCAGATGAAGTGTGTGGCTCTTAAAAGAGCCGTTGGTCGTCAGTGAGGGCCGGAGCGCTTATTTGGCCTTGGCGGGCTTCTCGGTCTTCTTGGGCAGCAGCACGGCCTGGATGTTGGGCAACACGCCGCCCTGAGCGATGGTCACTCCGCCCAGAAGCTTGTTCAGCTCCTCGTCATTGCGCACCGCCAGCTGCAGGTGCCGGGGGATGATGCGGCTCTTCTTGTTGTCCCGAGCGGCGTTTCCAGCCAACTCCAGGATCTCCGCGGTCAGATACTCGAGCACAGCCGCCAGATACACCGGAGCTCCGGCACCGACGCGATGGGCGTAGTTGCCTTTGCGGAGGAGCCTGTGGACACGGCCGACGGGGAACTGCAGCCCTGCCCTGGACGAGCGAGTCTTGGCCTTCGCTCGAGTTTTGCCGCCAGTTTTGCCTCTGCCGCTCATTTTAACAGTCACTTTCAACAAACTTCACAGTCGAATTGAACAGAATGATAAGCAGTGCTTCCACACACTGTCTTTAAACCAGAGAGAGCCAGTCGCACATTGGCTTAGAGTCTGAGAAGATTTAAACCAATCACTGAACTTCCCTCCGAAGCCCAACCCCCCTTAATCATGCAGAGAGAAGAGATGAAACCATTTGTACAAAATTGTAAAAAGTACAGAAACAGTTCCCAACAAAAGTGCTTCATCTTTCACACACTATATTCTGCGCACATTAACTGTCTGATACTGTACAGAATTATGTTCCTTTTGTAATATTGGAGTTAAATCACTGCTTATTGTTTGTATTGCCACAATTCTGTTGTGCATACATTTTCTGTACTGTTAGAAATCTTATTTGAACTGTGATCACTGACATTTTTGGCCATTTATTTTGACTCCTTTTAGATATAGAGTGTTTTATAGGTAACACTGTACAATAAGGTTCATTAGTTAATGTATTGACTAACACATTTTAACACTGAGCAATACATATTTATTAATATTTGTTATTAATCAGCTGTTCATTGTTTGTTCATGTTTTTCAGTGCATCAAATACAACCTTTGATTTTAATAATGTATTAGTAAGTGTTGAAATTAATAAGATTAATAAATGCTGTAGAAGTATTGTTCATTCTTAGTTCATGTTAACTAATGAACCTTATAGTAAAGAGTTACCATTTGTATATTGTTTGAGATTGCACGAGATCAAGTGGCCTAACTTCACATCTTGGCTGTTTCTAAAACACGAGTTTTGCTCTTTACTCGGAGTTAGTGGGTGGCTCTTAAAAGAGCCGTTGAGAAACAAAAAGCAGGTTTTTATCTCTTTTTGGGAGCTGCCCTTTTAGGCTTGGCGGCTTTAGGTTTTGCCGCCTTCGGTTTCGCCGCTTTGGCCTTTTTCGGGCTCTTGGCGGCTTTCTTAGCGGCTGCGGGCTTCTTCGCCTTCTTGGGGCTCTTCGTCGCCTTCTTAGCGGGCTTGGCGGCGGGTTTCTTGGCCTTCTTGGGCGATTTCTTAGCGGCGGCGGGCTTCTTTGCCGCGGCGCTCTTGGGCTTCTTGGCGGCAGCGGGTTTCTTGGCCGCGGGCTTCTTCGCTCTAGCAGCAGCGGGTTTCTTGGCCGCCGGCTTCTTCTTGCTCTCGGCTTGCTGCTTGTTGAGCTTGAAGGAGCCCGAGGCGCCGGTTCCTTTGACCTGCACCAGGGTGCCTTTAGTCACCAGGCTCTTGATGGCGATCTTGACGCGGGAGTTGTTCTTCTCCACGTCGTAGCCGCTGGCAGCGAGCGCTTTCTTCAGCGCGGCGAGGGACACGCCGCTCCTCTCCTTGGACGCGGACACCGCTTTGACGATCAGCTCGCCGACGCCTGGACCTGCTTTCTTGGCTTTCACAGCGGACTTCTTCTTGGGCGCTTTGGCCGGGGCGGCAGCGGCCGGTGCGGGGGCGGTTTCTGCCATCTCTCTCTCTCTCTCTCTGATCGGATGATGATAGACTTTCACACACGGTTTGCTTTCAGCGATCAATGACCAGCGCTCGCGCGGCGCGGCGCTCTTAAACAACACATGAGAACCTCGTAGACTCAACCGCCCGCTCGGTGTCTGTGCGCGGTCACGAGCCGCGGACTCTTGTGTTTTCTTCTCTTACATTTGGGCCAAAACGGGAGCGATTAAATTGTTTGTCGCGGTCAAAACAAAGTGAACAGCAAGCAGAGGTTCCGGGCTTTCATTAGAGACTAAAACACACGAAGAGGAAATGTTTTATTTGCCTCAGTCAGATCAAATCCAAGGCGAGCATCAGCCGCGGAGAAAAGCCGCGAGTAAATGTGACGGATAGTTTAAATGTAAAAGTGTGTAAAAGTCTGAAGGCGTCCTCTGTGTGTTCAGCAAACTGTCTGAAAGAGACTTTAATGAAATCAGCATCAGTGAGGGTCGTGAGGAGGCTTTGATACAGATGTTGTTTTTGGGCCGCTTGAAGCACAAGAACATCATCAGAGTCTGTCTGTGACTCTCATCTCTGGCCTTATAATCATCATCATCATCATCATCATCATCCAATATATATGTCTGATCACACAGAATTAATGTTTTACTTATCATAAGCGGATGTACATCATATCACGTCAATAAACATTTAAATCGTCATTTGTTTCTCAGTTTTCTGTAAAAGCTATCTGAATGAGTTTCTCATTTAAAGCAAGTGACTTAAAAACAACTTCTTTTATCACTATTTCTTATTTCCCTCCTTGTAGCTTGTGCTTTTCTGGACAATGTTTGAATATCTTAGCATTGCCTCTTCAAGACTGTATTCCTCCATAAGTATCTAGATAAAATCATCTGCTAAATGAATGAATAATAAAGGGCAGGTCACTCGTTGTAATTTTGTTATTTTTTTATTAAACCAATCTTAAAAACGAATTCATGAAGTAGTCATATATGTAGCCTATGGTATATGTTTGATATATTTGCACAGATGATTACACAGGGGCCCTCATTTATCAAAAGTGCGTACACCAAATTTCGAGCGTACACCCAGCTAGCAAAAATTGTGCGGGCCAAAAGCGGCCCGATTGAGGCTAAAACCCTCGGCCGATCCTCGGCATGAATCTAGGTCCGATTGCTCTGCGAGTGCTCGGTTTAAACGCGGCCCGATTAAGGCTAAAACACTCGGCCGAGCGCTCGGTTTTAATGCGGCCCGATTGCGGAAGCCCGAGTGAGATGACGTAAAGCTCCCCTCCAATCCCGTTCCTTATTTTGGCTTATTTAAACTATTGATTTTTCATTCATGTCAACTAAAAAAGCTGAGCAGCTGTTATTTATGCAAGATAAACTGAAAATAAAACAGTACAAGACAGACAATTTTTATGTTAATGCGTTTTTTTATTTGGACCACACTTCACTCTCCCCTCTGGTAATTTAAATAGTGTCCTTCATTCACAAAATACAAACATCATATAAATACAATAAAAACTAAAATATAAACAAGTCATATTATACAATATATTTTTTTAAATTAACATGATAAAAAAATCCAAAACCTTTTCAGGCATAATCTCATTAAATATGTCCTTCAATGAAGTAACTTCATAAAAGAGCATTCTGCTTACGTTAAGTCCAGGACAATCTAATAGAATATATTTCACTTATTCATAGATCACAGATCACAAAATGTAAAAACTATATAAATACTGTTCGTTTTCTCACACAAACTGCTCGTTTTGTGTCTTAGGCCATCAATGTGTACTTACATTTACGAGTCATTAAATCATGTTTATTTTGGACTTCTCTGTGTATGCTCTTTGAGGTGGACCCCATAGACCTGCATTGTATGACTGACAGACAAGAACGGTTTGACCTAAAAATATAAAAATTGAAACTACTGCGGAAACAAAGACACCTACATCTTGGATGCCCTTGAGGTAAGCTAAAACATACCAAAAATTAATTTCAAAGTGAACTATCCCTTCAATGTCTCCTCCAAACATTGTAGCTCCTCAATAGTTGAAAGTGGGAGCCACAAATGTGCTGGGTCTGGCATGAAGTCTGGAACTGCTTCACTGCTGGAGATTTTTTTGGAGCTGCACCAGGATGAGCAACTGAACAGTTGATGACAACTAAAACTGAATGCTCTCTGAAAGAATCGAGCTGGATGAGGACCTCCTTGGCAATTGCTGTAAAACAAGAAAAAGCAGGCATAGCAGATTAGTAGCAAAACATTGTACGTAGATATGTCAGAGTAAACCGAGAGAGATCTTTGTAGAATTCCTACCTATAGGCACAGCCTCCCGAGAAGACCTGTTGTGTGTGTCATGTACTTGTGGGGTGTTCTAAAAGAAAAAAAAAAAATGTTTTAATCTCATCACACACGTACCAAAGTGCATTTTTATTTCCATGAGCTATAGAATAGCTTTCCTGCCCTTCTTACTTGATATCCAGTTTGGCCTGATGACTGAGTTCTGATAGCTGCTGCATGGGTTGGGGTGTCAGTATGAGGTGTAGCCCCTCAGGCTGTTGGTAGTGGAGACTGGAGACGCAACGTGATCTCATGACAATACGTATCCATCTGTACGTTTTATTTGCACATTGCAAACGTATGCATATGACGTTTGAATAGACGCCTATTCGTACAATATACACGTATTTGGATTATATAAACGTATAATTCGTACGTATTTGCAGAAAAATTACGTAGAAATGCTTACGTATTTTCTATAATTGAAAGTGCATGGGCGGATCGTGGCAGCGAATGGTGATCTCATCTCACGTATTTTCATGAGATCACGTTTCAGCCCAGCGTCAGCATTTTAGAATGTGTGTTTGATGAGCAAATTAGGATTTTTCTCATAACTGCTGCTTATTTGAACAGTGTTATAATAGTTAATAATAATAATTGTAATAGCCTACAATTATTATTACAATTATTATTGTCCAAACTCGTAATTCACTTTTCAAGACCCATGCACGCGGTTTCGTTTTAGTTTATTTTATTTCAGTAAGTAATATAGCCTGAGTATTAAACCGTATATTTTGAAAGATTATTTCGAGCCAGTCATGTAATATTATTTGCAAATGATGATTAATTGGGTACAGGTTGTGAAAATAAACTGCACAAACAAGTGCATGTGTCGTTAATATGATTGTATTCATATTGCATCATTGCATATTCTTTATTGTTATTATATTGAATAGGCTATTAGGGTGACTGCAATAGCAACCGATTGTTATCCAGCTTATCACACGGATTAGTACATTAATAAAATACAGCTGATCAAGAAGAGATGAACGGGTTGGGGGAAAACCAGACTGATAAAAATAAATAAATAATGAAAAACACAACTGTCGCGACTGACATTCAGAATCAAATAGCTATTTCAGAACGCCTGAAAAAAAAATATATATAATAATAATCTGGGGAAAAAAAATACAATTTATTGGTAAATATAAATGAGTGGCTGTTTTTATATTATTTCTTTACTGGTCAATGTACAAACACCTGTTTGTATTTTTATGTTGTATTTTTAAAAATACTGTGTTATCAGGTAAGCAATATTTAAAGATTTATTTATTTTTTTCGCTTAAAAAACCTTTGCGCTTGGCCCACTTCCGGTGTTTCTCGTTTTGCTGAATCTCCCGCGAATTGCACTGGAATTGCACTGGAATTGCATGAAGAGAAAAATAGATAACCAGGTAAATCGTGTTTTACTTCTTTTTGGTTGTTATCTGATATTGTAATCAAAGTAGATTTTACATTTAGTAATTTATATATTAGTTGATCAGTATTAGTTGTCTCTTGATATTTTATTTCTCACAACGACCTGTTTAAATATTGTAGATTTAACGATGTATACAAATGTGTTGCTGCATATATGTGCTAATTTTATCCAAACACCAAATCAACATTGGTGGGACATTATATCAAAACATTATCTAACTCGATCTTCTGGCTTTTTCTAATAATTAGCTGATGTTTTTACTTAAGCTTATAGTTCAGAGTGGATCGTTTTCTGTAAGCTAACGTTTCATAATATTAGTGATATTTAGGCCACAGTAGGCCTCAGATAACAGCTGCATTTTTGGAACATGGTTGTCGCTGGTTTAAAAATGTTTGAAGGGAGTCTGAGTCAGAGATAATTTTCCAATGACCCGCTGCCACTAGTATTGTTCCAGGCTTGGATCAGCTTGGATCAACCCATTTCCAGGGACCAGCTGAGCTTTGGACAAATTTGATTGACTAGCTTTGACCAGCTCATGACCAGCTTGAAACAGCTTGGACTAACCTGTTTGTTTATAACCAATTTACGACATGTTCCAAAACACAGCACCACCAACACTGTACATCTCTTTCTTCTTCTAAACACAAAGTAAGATATTTTGAAGAATGTTGGTAACCATACAGCTGATGGACCCCATTGACTCATAGGATGGAAAAAAGAAATACTATGGAAGTCAATGGGGTCCAACAACTGTTTGCATATAGTTGCATAATAAAGCAGACTAAAGAAATTCATACAGGTTTGAGTAAATTATGGGTGAGTAAATTAAACTTTCTTTAACCAGCATGGAAATTGTACTGGTCTATGCTATTTTGTTTAAAAGCATAATAATCTTGCATTTCAGTGAATGACTGTATGCTGTTGTAAAAATATAATTTTTTGATTTATTTATTTTAATCACAGGATGCCTGGGTCCATATTTAAAAAATGCAAAGCATGCAATGTCCACATTGCTGTGGCTTGCAAAACCTGCAAAGACTGCGGACAAAAGCAGGAGATGAAAAAATCTGTAAAAGCTGCCAAACAAAAAATAACTGAGCGATGGGTTCAAAATATGAAAAAGGGGAATAATTTCTGTAAACTTATTAATTCAGTAAATGTTCTGGTAAGTCACTATCTGAAATATATTCACATGTTATAGTTGTTGGCTCTGTAACGTAAAGCATGATGAACTGAATTGTGTGTGTGTGTGTGTGTGTGTGTGTGTGTGTGTGTGTGTGTGTGTGTGTGTGTGTGTGTGTGTGTGTGTGTGTGTGTGTGTGTGTGTGTTGTGTGTATAACATAAAGCATGATAAACTGTATTGTGTGTGTGTGTGTGTGTGTGTGTGTGTGTGTGTGTGTGTGTGTGTGTGTGTGTGTGTGTCTCTGTGTGTGTCTCTGTGTGTGTAACAAAGCATGATGAAATGTATTGTGTGTGTGTATGTGAGAGAGAGAGAGAGAGAGAGAGAGAGAGAGAGAGAGAGAGAGAGAGAGAGAGAGAGAGAGGACTTATTAAATTCATAAAAAGTGATGTTTAACATTCACCATTGTATTATTAATGACTGATGTTTTCTCTCTTGTGATGACAGATGCACAAATTCCAAGCACTGGGAACATATCCACTTCTTCTCCTGGGGAAAAGGAATGCATCAGGATGTTTCACAACGGAAATAATAACAAATCATTCCTTTTCCTCCCCACAGGAGAAGTTGTCAATAGACACAATAACAAATATTTTTTCAAGTGTTCTAAAAGGTAACTCTAATGCCACAGACTTTCCATTTAACAGTTTTAACCATACCTCAGCAAAACCAATTTTAATGGCAATCAATGTACAGTAGTCAAATTCTATTTTCGGCTGTAGTTATCACATTTGGAGCAATGGATCCTTTCCAACTGAGCAGCCTTTCAGGTTATATCAATCTAAGGCTCATTTGAATGTAGAAATAGAGATTTTTCATCTGGTATCTACACAAGGTCCTTGCTCCTGTCCAACCTGCTAATGTTCTGGAATTGATTTGCACTTTCTCCAATTTGAAATTGCAATTTTGTAATTTGATTTGCATTTTAAATGAGCGTACAATTGTTTAAAAAGAGATGCACATAGTAATTTCAGTGGTTTCTTTTAAGTGTTTAAAAACTTGCTTTGATGAATTTAACCTAATTGTATAAACTAATTTCAACTGCAAGTTTGACAATCCTTGAAAGCAAGCATACCAAGAGAGATTACAGTTTAAAATTATTATACTATATATAATATTATTTTATTATTATATTAGGTTGCATGCTATTATGTGTTCTATATCCATATAGCAATATTAAATATTATTCCTTATTATGATGTTAATGATGTTTTTGGGTGGGGGTTCAGGGTTATTTGTTACAGTGCGTGTTTGTGAGTTAAAGATATAATTGAAATTGTTCTGACAGCTTCTGCTCTGCTAATTTTATAGTGAAATATTCTGCCCTGGAAACTGGAGTTGAAAATAACCCCTGCATGTCCTCCAGCGGAGAAGATACCGGTGATTTCAACACTCAAGTAGAAGGAGATGGTCCCAGTGACAGCCCCAGTGGAGAGGAAGTAGTTACTCTGATCCTTACTCCAGTGGATCTCTCATCTGAATCCTCATACACCTTCCAGCCACCCATTAAAAAGAGGATCCTTGAGAAGTCTAAAGGTAATTATGTATAATTGATTTTGTTGAGAACTAACAATTGTTTCTAACTAAATGTCAAGTATAGACAAGCATCTAATGTATTAAGTACTATACTTTCTAACTGTGACACAACCTGTTTTATATGTCACCAGCATTTATATATTTTTAAGGAATATGTTGCTTCACACAGTATCTCAAAAGGCTGCTTTACCTGTTTCAGGAATTAGTGCTTCACCTCCAAAAGCCATCACTCATATTCCACCTTTTCCAAAATCAAAGATCATTGCTCCACCCACAAAGGTATGTTCTTCTAAATATAAACATTGTTTTCACCTGATGTTAACATGCCAATAACAAGTTCAATAAACTCTTTAGCACGTTCGATCTAGATGAATAATCACATTATATTACACTAATATCTTCACATATGTTTGACTTCTGATCTTTGAATTTGTGATCGAGTTAAAGTAACATTTTCAAGCACATTATTATACAATTAATGGTGCCACAGTCACCATTTAACTAAATGCGGCTGTAGTAATGCATACCACTAATAATTAGCAAAACATGCTGTCTTTAATATAATCTACAAACTAGGAACTCATGAGATGATCAGAATAACCACATTAATACTGACAATACCAGGCAACTAAACTGAGGAAATAGCAGGCTTAAATTCATAGAACAAACAAAGGGAACTAATTAGGAAACAGCTTAACTGAATGATTAATCAATAAGTAACCAATGATACTGTTGAGGAAATCAGCCAGGTAAATAGGAATATAGCCAACAGAAACTAAAAAAAAACATGATCGTAACAGTTTTAATTATAATAATTTCATTATAATCTCATGCAGATATCAACCACACATATAAGTTAGGGTTAGTACCTGTACCTTTCATGGTTTTGCACAGCTAAACAATATTATAAATTCTAGGCTCAGATTAACATGCAGTGTGTAAGTATTAACTACCTTAAAAAACAAATTTGTTTTTTTTGTTTTAAATGTTCTGTTTCATCTGCCCGAGGGCAGAAGGTCAAAGAGATGATAGACAGCATGGGAAGAATCTGCCTATTATCTCTTTGACCTTCTGCCCTTGTCATGATGTTCTGAAAGCATAATTTTATTTAAGGGCTATATTTAATTAAGGGCTTAATGGCTTTGCTGTAAATTGTATTTATTCTTTATTCTTTATACAATCTCTGCAAGTTTAACAAATTTGGCATATGATACTGTTTTTATTGTCATGTTGACCTTTTTTTTCTTTACAAGATGACGGCTCAAGGAACAAGTGCCTGTGATCCAGTCACATCTACTCTCTCTTTAGGTCCAGAAGACTCCAGTGCTGCTGTCCTTAATCTGCCTGCCTCAAAACCAATTCAAGGTAACTCTGTACTGATATTCACTACTTAATTCTACTGTCGTCTGTCTGTCTGTCTGTCTGTCTGTCTGTCTGTCTGTCTGCTGTCTGTCTGTCTGTCTGTCTGTCTGTCTGTCTGTCTGTCTGTCTGTCTGTCTGTCTGTCTGTCTGTCTACTTTATCCACATCTACTCTCTCTTTAGGTCCAGAAGACTCCAGTGCTGCTGTCCTTAATCTGCCTGCCTCAAAACCAATTCAAGGTAACTCTGTACTGATATTCACTACTTAATTCTACTGTCTGTCTGTCTGTCTGTCTGTCTGTCTGTCTGTCTGTCTGTCTGTCTGTCTGTCTGTCTGTCTGTCTGTCTGTCTGTCTGTCTGTCTGTCTGTCTGTCTGTCTGTCTGTCTGTCTGTCTGTCTGTCTACTTTATCCACATCTACTCACTCTTTAGGTCCAGAAGACTCCAGTGCTGCTGTCCTTAATCTGCCTGCCTCAAAACCAATTCAAGGTAACTCTGTACTGATATTCACTACTTAATCTTTCTGTCTGTCTGTCTGTCTGTCTGTCTGTCTGTCTGTCTGCATTTCTATTATCTATCTATCTATCTCTATCTATCATCTATCTATCTATCTATCTATCTATCTATCTATCATCTATCTATCTTCTGTCTGTCTGTCTGTCTGTCTGTCTGTCTGTCTGTCTGTCTGTCTGTCTGTCTGTCTGTCTGTCTACTTTATCCACATCTACTCTCTATTTAGGTCCAGAAGACTCCAGTGCTGCTGTCCTTAATCTGCCTGCCTCAAAACCAATTCAAGGTAACTCTGTACTAGGGGTGTAATGTTTTGGTCATCACATTAAAAATGACATTTAAATATATTTTTATTTATATAATATTTATATAAAATTTGAGTTTTGAAGTGCTGGAAAAAGATGTGTGAAGTACTTGAAAGCATTTCACTATTCCTTCCAGCCAAACTGGTTACAATTAGTGTTACTATGGTGAATGTTGCTGATCTGTGGACTTAAAGCCTAACATTATTACGTTACTAGTTCATTCACGGCACAATGTTTCTCCTGGTTTCCACGTCAGCGCTGTTTGATCTAATAGAGATTTACCATTAATAACAGAGACATGTGAACGTTTCTCACTAGATCTCGCAGCGATATTACTTCAGTGGCGAAATCAAATGCTTTCTTTACTGGATCTCAGTGTCACTTTATTGAGATCGGCTCGCGCTCATAGAGCTTGCGCTGCACAGATCTATGTTTGCCGGACCGAACTAATAAACGGTCCGTAATGCACAATATAATGAGTAGCGCAGTTTCGTTCCGCTTTCATTACGTTTTCCATGTGATGTTGCGCAACGGTGGTCGCGCAGGCGCCAGTGCATATTTTGCCGGCAGGAAAAATGGTCAAAGGAACCGTTCGGTTTGTATGCATACCGAACCGGAAGCCTCGAACCGAAACGGTTCAATACGAATACACGTACCGTTACACCCCTACTCTGTACTTATATTCACTACTTAATCGTTCAGTCTGTCTGTCTGTCTGCATTTCTATCTATCTATCTATCTATCTATCTATCTATCTATCTATCTATCATCTATCTATCTATCTATCTATCTATCTATCTATCTATCTATCTATCTATCTATCTATCTATCTATCTATCTGTCTGTCTGTCTATATATTTGTCTGTCTGTTTGTCTGTCTATCTATCTATCTATATATCTGTCTAATTTATCCACATCCACTCTCTTTTAGGTCCGGTAGACTCTAGTTCTGCTGTAAAATCCTCTGCTACAGCAGCCAATGTCCTTCATCTGTCTGCCTCAAAATTGAACAAAATCCGCTACAACATTAAAGGTAACAATTATTAATGTTGTTTTGCCTGCTAATTACAATATTTAATACATTAAATGGGTGTTATAATGAACATTTCACACGATGGATTTATGTAAATTTTACATAAGGAATGTTGTGTAGTCCCTACCAGCCGTTTGTTGTCTTTAAAAAGTTATTTCTGTAAAATAAAATATTTCCCTTTACTTTGAACTTTTCATAATCAATCATAATCAACCACCCCTTGACAGTTTTTCTCAGTCGCTTTGGTGCGTTTTTCACATCATCTCTAACATGTGCAAAATAATAAGTTCATTTCTCAGAACAATTTGTACAAACTGCAATATACAATAGATATGTTTCCTAAAAATCCTTAGTACATCTCTCAAAAGAAAATATTCATGCTAATGATCATGTCAGTGTCATCAGAATGATAAGTCATTGAGTCATTGTTCACGAACAAGGTCGTCAAAATGTTTAGGCATGTTGTCAATGTAACTGTGTACTTCTTTGACAGTATTACCTGATGTAAACTTACAGTAGGCTTCAGTTTGGATGACAGTTACTGTATTGAAATTGCACAAGGCTGCACTTCTATGGCATATATCAATTTCAACAGTACTATTTACATATTACTGTATGTGGGTTATTGATTGAATGAGAATGGACAGGATTTTGTTTTTCACAGCTTACAGTACCAGTGCTAGTGCCTAACTACCAGTGCTAGTTTTTACAGTACCAGTGCTAGTTTATGGAAAAAAAAAAATTACAGTAAGAAAAAGACAAGGGGCACAAAGGAAAAAAAAACTAAATTAGAAAGAAACACAGGAAACAACCCCAAGGCACAACTTTGCCTGCAGCAAAGTTGTGGTCTGTCTATATGCTTGCCAATTGATTACTATATTCAGGAGATGCACCTTTGAGCAATTTAGACAACTGGTTGATTGTTGGTTGAACCAACACTTTACATTCCTTCATGAGTGAGGGTCAATTTCACCTGCATGATTCATCAATTCATGTTTTTGTACAAAAGGTCTAATAGAATTGTGTAAAACTATGCTCGACAGTTATGACAAATAGTTCAACAATTTTGCATGTAATGGCTTATTCAAGGAACTAATGCTTAGATGTTTTGAGGGGTAAGACTATTCAACAGAGAACCATATACTATATTTTGATCAACAGGAGCAATTGGAAATGTGGAAAAAAGCTGACACTTGTACATTATCAATTGCAATATGTACAAAAGCAATTGCAATTTGTTCAAAGGAATAAGAAATTGCTTTAATGATGTGCACAAGTGACTAGATGATTTGGAATGTGTACAAGTAGTATCATGAATTGCACTTTTGATCTAAGAAATGCACCAAAGCGACTGAGAAAAACTGTAATGTTAATTGATTTTATTTATTTGTTTGCTCCCTTTGTTGAAAGTGAAGTTAAATAAAATCATATACCATTCTGGTCCTAGCATGTAAAATATACCTTATGCTTGTGAACCGGAGTGGTGGAGTTTTAGCAGGGAAGATTCTGTTTCCATCATTGTACACCTACTACATCAATATGCCTTCTATCTTCTATCCATCTATCCATACAAGCTTTCAAACATACATCAGATCTTTTCAAATAGTAATATAATTTTGTTTGCTCTCTTCCTAATAGACTGCCCAGTGCATTTAAACCAAGAACACTTTCCAGTTCTAAAAACAATTGGAATGAGAATAGCAAAAAATGTAAGTAACATTGAGTTTATTTTATTTGTACTGTATTTGAGTTTCTGCAAAGGATCAGGTAGCTTTGGGATCTAAAAATACTTAAATAATAATAATAATATAGTTATATAATAAAAGTTAATGTTATTTGTTTTAAATTTCAGGGGAAGAAAGAGACAAAGGTGCGCTGGCAGCCTTGCTCTGGCTGGTATGTACTTTTTACATTGATTTCCACAATATTATTATTATTATGTTTATTCTAAGCTTTGCATCCAAAGTTTTCAAGTTAAGCTGTAAATTTGACAAATATTGTTACAGTTTTACACAACTTTGTATAATCTTTATTTCTCTTATTTTCTATTATTCTGCTACTGAAATGTAGTTTTACTTGTATCTTGTTATTTTTTATAAATGTAATTTATTTTGTTTTTCAGTGGAGCAAAGTGGAAGGACACATGGGAGCCTTATGAACTTTTTCATGCAGACTGATTTGTAAATGAATAAAAATAAGTGATGTGTGTTAATTTAAAAATATATATATATTCAAAAGTTCAATGCATAAAAGATGTTATATTATATTTGATATTTTCATACATATTTTATATGGTTTTATATTTATATTCTATACATATACTTCACTGCATTTCAAAACATCATTGAGCTGTTAATTAATCTGTGTGCCATGTGCACTCGCATGTTGTCTTGACTTTAACTCATTATTAGTTAATTTTTCCCACTTGCTGTTTTGTTACCCTCTTTTCACATTTCTCCATTTGTTCTCACAATTTCTACTTGTTACAGTATGTCCCTTGTCATCCTATGTTGTTCCATAATGTTTTAGTTAGCACTGTGCCTGAAGTATAAATATCTGTTATAGTCTAGCGAGTGTTTGAGAGTGATGTGTTTTTCCTTATTGGGGAGATTTTTGTTGTTCAATAAAACTCATTACCCACTCTGTCTCATCTCTACCCACTAGTACAGTACATTTATCATGGAACTGTGTCTGTCGAAATTTAAGCCATTTATATTTATAATCTAGTATACAATATATATATATATCTATATCTATATATATATTGTTGTAGAAATTTTAATAGTCATTTATTCCTAATCTATTCAATGTGTAAAAGTATATGTGTGTACGTGCTTGTGCGTGACGTTTCAGGAATATATGGGATAGGACATCTTGACCTTAGGAATGGTCAGGTTTGGCTAGTTTATTCCAGTACCAGTTTGTGTCCTTAAGAAAAACTGAACAGAAGTGGGGGCCTTATCTGGGTGGAAAAGTACAGCGGGTGAGAAGGAACCTTGAAAAGAGTATAAAAGCTGTCTCATGTCTTCCTGGTGTGCGTCACTCACTTCACAGAATGTAACGGCTGTGATGGCGACTGGGCCTTCTTGCAAGAATAAATATTTCTCTTTTTATTAATTTGACTCTGAGTGTCTCTTACGCAGTGATGATGTTTAACAGAAGTTTTTGCCACAACATTTGGTGTCAGAGTGGGATTCCTTGGCAGTGCCTCCTGGACCTGAGAGCGGACGGTGTTTGGCCACCTGGACTGAGCAGTTCCAGCTCTACCTCGTAAGTTTCAGAGAGAGGGGCCGACCGCTATCAGGGCCAGGAGAAGCTCCACTGGAATCAGATGAAAACGAACCCGTGGCAACTCAAGACATCTCTGGTAAGAGACGGCTAAAATATTTTTCTTATGGGCTAAAATATTTTTCAAAGTGAAACTGAACCATACTGGCTGAGGGCTGTTTCTGTGGTACGTAATCTGAGATTAATTGAGATCTATATATAGATCAAGAAATTTCAAACAGATACGAGGGAAAATAATCTGAGATTAATTGAGGTCTGTGACAGATCAAGAAATTTCAAGCAGATAAATAATCTGGGATTAATTGAGAACTGTGACAGATCAAGAGATTTCAAACAGATAGGTAACCTGAAAATGAGTTGTTCCACCACGGAGCAATTTGTTTTTAGGTGCTGAGGCTAATTAGGGGGAACCAGAACAATCGTAACAGATTTTTTGGTAAACCATAGTTAGGAGGGCACTAATAGTGCAACCCGACCGATTTGGGTTAAAAGAAAAGAATCGGGTCTTTGGGGACGCCTAACAGACTAAAGAAAACGCGCGTTGAAGAGAAATCCACAGAGAACAGAGAAGCAGCAGTATGGGGATGTCTCAAAAGCAAGCTTGCGAAATTTGGTACACCGGTTTTCTGTCAAATGAGATAAAATTAAGGGCAGAAATGTATGATATTGAGCGCCACAAGATTAAAGGTGGTGCGGGGAACAGTTGAACAGGGCAGTGAGAAATAAGTGTCTGCGTTCAACATGTGTGTAAAAATGTGAACAGATAATGAATTGTTGGCTTGAAGATAAAATGTCGAACTGCCAGGAGAAATAATGTTTTTACTTCTTCATCCAGTAAATGGATGCATGACATTAGATGTCTATAGAACTTTAAAGTTATACGATAAGGATTGAAGTAGCAAGCAGCAATAAGGCTGTCTGATATAGAGTGATAGAGTGATAGAAAAAGAGAGAACTGTAAGTGAGAAACTTGATGGAAGAGGGAAGTGAAAAACAAGAAGGTTGGTGTGTGAGATATGTTTATGTGGGGATTGTGCAAACAATCAAGTTCTGGTTAGATAATGAAGGAACTGGCATGTTTGAGAAAAGAAAGGAGAGGATACAGAATGAAAATGGCATGTAGGGGAAGATTGAGATGAAATATAGTAGGAAAAAACTATATGTGATGAAAATAAAATGTCAGACAGAATTTATGGAAGTCAAATTAACTGTTTAATTGGTATGAGAATACAGTTTTAGAATAAAATAAGGCATTATGGTTGACAGGAATTAACATGACATGAAGAATGTTTTAAGAAGTATGGGGAACAATTCTATATTTTTAATGGTAAAATAATGCTTGAAATTAGGTTTAGTTTTAGTTTCACAATCATTTTGTTTTGAACCTAAAGGGTCTATAATGGGGTAGTGAAAAGGAATGGATTTACCATCCATCTTCGTTTATTATGAAAGGAATTGGAAACGTCTCAGGTTACTATTGTAACCATAGTTCCCTGAGAAACAGGGAACGAGACGATGCGTCGAACGACACGGTGGGAACGCCTCTTGCGTGATTGCGTCTGAAGCATCTATGCCAACTAGTCCAATGGAATGAGAGAATGAGCGTCACGGGCGGGTGACGTCATGAACCAGGAAAGGATAAGAGCACTTCCGCTGCTCGCCGGCATTTAGCTTCGACAGTTGCCGAAGCAAGCCGATAGCAGGGACGCAGGAAGTATGGCAGGGGGACGCATCGTCTCGTTCCCTGTTTCTCAGGGAACTATGGTTACAATAGTAACCTGAGACGTTCCCTTTATCGAAAAAGGGAACTTCGAGATGCGTCGAACGACACGGTGGGAACGAGAATACCCAACCCGCCATAATTACAAGTACCTGAGTGTCAGTCTGTTGATCTAAGCACTCAGCACCTGAGAACCTGGGGTATCCAGGTCCAAACTGTAAAATCTCACGAATGTGAGCGGAGAGGACCAGCCCGCCGCATCACAAACATCTTGAAGAGATACCCCCTGCAATATGGCTTAGAAGCCGCCATACTCCTGGTCGAGTGGGCTCGGACCACCAAAGGACAAGGCTGGCCCGAGTACTCGTATGCCAGTGAAATAGCCTCGACTATCCACTTACTGACTGTCTGTTTTGAAGCAGGAAGACCTTTCTTAGGTGATCCAAAGCAAATCAGTAATTGGTCGGACTTTCTGATTGAGGATGTCCGATGTACATATGTGTCCAATGCTCGCACTGGACACAACAGGTGCAGTCTTTCCTGGTCCGCAAATGGAGGAGGACAGAAAGCCTGCAGCACAATAGGCCTCGGAGTCAAGGTTGGAACCTTAGGGACGTATCCCTGTTTTGGGTATAGGAACGCCTTGACCACCCCCGGTGCAAATTCAAGGCAGGTGGGGGAGACCGAAAGAGCCTGAAGGTCGCCAACTCTCTTTAGGGACGAAATAGCTAGCAGAAAGATAGTCTTGAAAGTCAGGAACTTTTCTGAGACCGAATCTAAGGGCTCGAATGGGGCCCTAGACAGGCCTTCTAGAACTATAGTCAAATCCCAAGCTGGCACCTTAGTGCGGATTGCAGGCCTCAGCCTCAAAGTGCCACGAAGGAAACGTGTAATCAGGGGGTCTCGACCCAAAGATATACCTCCCACCATAGTATGGTAAGCCGCAATGGCTGCCACGTAAACTTTTAGTGTGGAAGGACAAAGACCTGACACAAAGCGCTCCTGCAGGAACTCGAGTACTGTGTTGACAGAACAGTTAACTGGATCCCACTGGTGTCGGTGACACCATAAGGAGAAACTCTCCATTTAAGCGCATAAAGTTTCCTCGTAGCTGGAGCTCTGGAGCTTAGGATGGTCTCAACAGCCTCAGCTGAAAGACCACTATCTATAAGTTGGGCCCCCTCAGAGGCCAAACCCAAAGATTCCACATGTCTGGTCGAGGGTGAAATATTGTGCCCCCGGCCTGAGACAGAAGGTCCCTCCTCAAAGGGATCTCCAATGGAGGCCCGTCTAGCAGAAGGATCAGGTCCGCAAACCAGATCCGACTTGGCCAGCGTGGTGCTACTAGCAGTAGGCTTATTCCATACCGACGGACCCGCTCCAGAACTCCTGGGAGCAGAGCAACAGGGGGAAAGGCGTACAGACGTAGCCTCGGCCACGTCTGCACCATGGCGTCCAGCCCCAGGGGGGCTGGGTGCGTCAGAGAATACCAGAGAGGACAGTGCGTCGTGTTCTGAGACGCGAACAGATCCACCTCTGCCTGACCATATGCCTCCCAGATTTTTTCCACCGCCTCGGGGTGGAGTCTCCAATCCCCTGGCCTCAGCTCCTGCCTCGACAGGATGTCTGCTCCTATATTCTGGTCCCCAGGAATATACACTGCCCTCAGGGAGAGTACCTTCCCCAGAGACCACAGGAGGATCTGGTGCGCCAGTTTGCAAAGCGGACGCGAGCGCAGACCCCCCTGGCGGTTCAGATAAGAGACCACTGATGTGTTGTCTGTTCGAACGAGCACATGATGGCCTCTTAGGTCCGGAAGGAAATGTCTCAACGCATTGAAGACGGCCATCATCTCCAGGCAATTTATGTGCCACGAAAGATGATGGCTTTTCCACAGACCCTGAACCGAGCGGCCTTCCATTACCGCTCCCCAGCCGGTGAGGGAAGCATCTGTCGAGATCACAACTCGATGGCAAAGAGCTCCCAACACCGGACCCTGGGTTAAGAACCAGTGTTTACTACATATAACTAAGGCACGAAAGCATCGCCGCGTGACCTTGATATGCAAGTGGGTTTCCCCTCGGGGAGAACCCTCTGGTCCTGAGCCAGCACTGTAAAGGTCTCATATACAGCATGCCAAAAGGAATTCCGTTGGACACTGCTGCCAGTAGACCCAACAGTCTCTCGAACTGTTTACAATGCGTGACTGGTTTTGGGTTAAGAACCAGTGTTTACTACATATAACTAAGGCACGAAAGCATCGCCGCGTGACCTTGATATGCAAAGTGGGTTTCCCCTCGGGGAGAACCCTCTGGTCCTGAGCCAGCGCTGTAAAGGTCTCATGTACAGCATGCCAAAAGGAATTCCGTTGGACGCTGCTGCAACAAGACCCGACAGTCTCCTGAACTGTTTTACAGTGCGTGACTGGCCTAGCCTCAGCTCTTCTGTAGCTGTTAGGATACTAAATCCCGTACCACACCAAGGAAAGTGGTTCTCAATACTGGAGAAAGCACACTCTTCTTGGTATTGAGCCTCAACCCCAACATCTGCATATGAGCGAGAACGACACCTCGGTGCCGAACCGCCAACTGCTCTGATTCCGCTAGAATCAGCCAGTCGTCGATATAATTCAGAATGCGAACGGGTGACAAAGCTAGGCCGAAAGGAAGAACCCGATATTGGTATTCTTTGCCCCTAAAAGAAAACCATAGGAACTTCCTGTGCTGAGGGAGGATGGAGATATGGAAGTATGCATCCTTTAGATCTATCGTGACAAACCAGTCCTCGGATCTGATTTGGGTCACGATCTGTTTGAGGGTCAGCTATCTTGAACTTTAGTTTCCGAACTGACCGAATTAACAGGCGAAGATCTAAAAAAGGAACGCAACCCTCCATCCTTTTTTGGAACAATAAAATAATGGCTGTAAAAACCCGACTCTCTGACGGGTGAGTACACCTGTTCTATAGCTTCTTTTGCTAACAGGGCCTTTACTTCTTGTTCCATTACCAGAGCCTGCTCGGGATGCACCACTGTGGGCAGCACCCCGCTGTAATGAGGAGGACGAGAGCCAAACTGGATTCTGTATCCTCTCTCTACAATCTGCAGGACCCAATGAGAAATATTCGGCAGAAGCTTCCACGCTGCCAAAAAATTTACTAAGGGAACCAGCCTCTCGAGGCTGGCCTCTGGTGTTACTGAGAGAGCCAAATCTGGAGCCTGAAACATAATGGCAGGAACTACCTGACCTGACTACTCAAAAACCCCCCTCAGAGGGCGCGAAACCAATGCTGTGCCGCAGCATAGCATCAGCGACTCGCTGGAGACCGCTGCGCCCTGAAGCACCGGAGGTGGCAGGGTTGGCAGGAGGGTCTCGTGAGGACCCCGAAATGGAACGGGCACCGTGTAATGAGGTGTACACCACTCCACTTCGGTCGGGGCTGTCCTCACTTTCTGTGCACATAATATGATGAACTAGACGGCTGGAGCTGCTCACGCCCAGCAGCCCCAGGGGGCTGGACACAGCGAGGGAGAAACCTTATTATATATATTTTTTATATATATATATATATATATATAATGCATCACCTAACAACGAACGCATGGAATGCGTCGCCGAAGAGACGCGAAGGCTCAAATTTCACTATATCCAGAACCCCAGCAGATCGGCCTGATAAGCCTGGAGCATTATACTATAGTTTTCTATAAACATTCTCCAGCTGACCTGCTGCCGTATAAGCTTTACCCATAAAACCAAAGTAGCTATAATTAAACCTACGCGCTGCCTCGGCAAACGCGAGATCCCAGCCACAGAATCTTATTTTGCAAAGTACACTCGAAATCTAAGCGGTGCCTCGGCAAACGCGAGATCCGAGCTAGATTCTGATTACAACATTGAACCTACGCGCTGCCTCGGCAAACGCGAGATTCTTTAGTGATAGGTTTATTGAGCAAAGCAGAGGCTTTAAATGACGATGCTGGACCAGGTGAAAACAGCATTTTTCTATTTTTTTTTTTTTTTTTTCAGCCTGGGGCATTATATCATAACCGTAATCTTTCAACCCTTGAATAAATCTTTAACACGAGGGCTGAAAGTAGTAATAAAATACGGTTTATCCCACAATTTAAATATTCAGTGTGTAAATCAGGGAAAAGGGAAGCCTCGTGGTGGAGATAATGTGATAGATGTAGGAAACGCTCGATAAGTTTTTAGGAGCGTCCCTAATCTCAGCTGGCCATTAAATATTTAATTTATTAACAGCACGGGACAAAACCTCCACCAGTTCATCATATACTGGGGAAATAGATGGCGAATCTAATTCAACAGTGTGTGTGCTTGCTTTCACTTTCAATATTCTAAAACATTTAACCTCCTCGGAGGAGAATATGAAGGAAAAAGGGCTCTCTCTCCCCGAGCGGAGAAACCGCAGAGCGTGCTTCCGACTAGGGTTGCCACCCGTCCCTTAAAATACGGAATCGTCCCGTATTTGTGGAATAAACAGCGCGTCCCGTTTTGAATCAATACGGGACGCGGTTTGTCCCGTATTTCCGTGTTGTCTTAAACGCATCATCCCATGCGAATCATTCCACCCGCATTCTGTGAAGACTCGTCCTATTCTACCCTTGATTGGGTAATACTCGCTGCCATTGTTGGTTTGATTGGTTTGTTTAATACCATCACAGGTTCAGGGCCAATCAGAGAGGAGAGCGAGTCTTTTAGCAGAGAGTTGATAGCTCCTGATGCCCGTTTCCGCAACGAGTCTATTTTTGCTGTGCTTCAAACGCTGAATTAAAGTGACAGCGCATAGTTTGTGGTCAAAATGAACACCAATTGACATGAAAATGTAGTAATTCCATCATAAATGCATTTAAATTAAATAAAAAAGATGACTGTAGACAAGAATAGTAGTAGGCTATTTAATTAAATGCATTTATGGTGAGATTACTAAATTACATTAAGACTGCATGACTGCAATGTGGTAAAGCAAAGAAATTACAATTTACTTAAGCAAGGCGACTAATGAATGACACTCGTCTGATGATTAATCTTTAATTTTAAGATTATCTTATTATTAATTTCACGTCTAATAAATCATGGACTTCATCATTAAATGAATCGCTTCCTGGGGGAATATTGATTGTTTTATCTAATTGTTTTTGTTATGTTAAAAAAAGTAAATTTAAACTATTTATAGCCTACACCTATGTCATTATAAGTAAGTATAAATAGATTATTACAATTATTTACATAACTATAGTTTATAATAAAAGTATTTGTATTAATGGGTTTTGCTCATAATTGCTTGTTTTGAAAATGGACATTTTCAGATGTGTTGAAAATATTCTTAGAAATATTATTAGAAAATATATTTCTAATCCACAGAGATTTACACACACACACACACACGTATTTTTAAATAATACATTCACGGGGTTTAAATATTTACCCCCCCCCCCCCCCCCCCCCCCCCCCGTCGTCAGGCGTCCCTTATTTTTTTGTATTGAAGGTGGCAACCCTACTTCCGACACCGGGGAGATAGAGCTGGATCTTCCGGGTAAGGAAGGAAAAAAGGCCCACGGACCCGTTTCAAACCCCTCCAAAAGATCCATCTGCGATCCCCAGGAATGCATTCCCCACGCTGCCTCGGCAAACGCGGGTCCTGGGAATCGCAAGCCTGTCACTATCATACAGAGTGACAGGCGAGAGCAGAGCATACTATTTCACAGAGTTGGAACTCAGCCCCCACCTTTTTTTCTTTCAAGGGCTGAGAAGTATGCTCTACCCCAAACAAATTAAACAAAACTCGTGTGTGTCCCCACCCGTTTAAATAAACGCGGGCAGGGAGAAACACACTGTTTGTAATTTGTTTCGCCATAACGTTTCCATACAATATTGCAACAGACAACAATAAATAGACAGAGACAGTTTTGACACAGATCGCTTGCTGAGGCAACAGAAGCTAAATGCCGGCGAGCAGCGGAAGTGCTCTTATCCTTTCCTGGTTCATGACGTCACCCGCCCGTGACGCTCATTCTCTCATTCCATTGGACTAGTTGGCATAGATGCTTCAGACGCAATCACGCAAGAGGCGTTCCCACCGTGTCGTTCGACGCATCTCGAAGTTCCCTTTTTCGATAAAGGGAATTATAGTTTTATAAAAAAACGAATGCATATCCTGGTGTTTATGATTGCAGACAATGTCTGTATTTAATATCTGAGGAGTGACTGAGGGTTCGATCAAGGTCGAGAGTACAGGACCAGTGTCTTCTTATTCAGCCCGGCTTTTTGGATGTTAGATATGCACTTGTTCTGTAATCAGTGTTGATGATAATAGCAAATTAGTAAAATGTAAAGACAGCTATGTCCAAAGATTCCGGAAATCAATAATGTATGTTGTGCCAGTAATATTGATTCTGCTATTGTTGTATCTGCCATTGGTGGACTGTAAAAGAATATGGAGCACTGCTTATCAGTGGCTCTGTTTGCATTCCTCAATGGAACACACTGCTTCAAGGGTGTGCAGTAAGTTAGAGCAGATGGAGAGTGTTTAAATTGTGGTCAGCAGGACCATTTAACATGTAACTGTAAATGCTCACTGAGAAGGGGTTTGAAAATGTGATAGTGACACATTTCTGGTAATGATGTGGGTTTGAAAGTAGATCAGTGTTTAAGTGACGATATTAACATTTCGTCTGAGAAAGAATAAGAGAAAAAAAAAAACAAGGTCAAAAGATTGAAGTCTTAAAGTGAATCCTTTGAAAATATCTATAATAGTAATTATTATAAGTGAATTGATGAATACAGTTTGATGTAAAATTAATGACTCCAACAAATGGGAGTTGCAGAAAGGTAACTAAAAGTATGATTGTGTTTTAATTAAACATTTTAAAAAAGGGTTTAGATTATATAGAACTAGAATAATTAATTAAGATCAAATAAGCAGAGGCAGTAGGCTACTGAATTAACAGTTCCTAAAATGTAAAATGTAAAAGGCATCTGATTAAACAAACAGCTTGAAAAGTGTTGACCATGAGAGAACTAGAAGCTGATGTTTTGCTTTTAAAAGATAAGTTTGTTAGGAGCTGTAATGAAACAGCTCGCTTATCTGAATCTGATGTGTGCTGTGGCTGTAAACGGCCAGTACGACAGACACTCAATCTGAGTGGAAATCTGTAATGTCTAAATTCCCTGTATGGGCAAAAGACAACTATAAAATGATGTTTATTTGGAAACAAATGTCATTTCTGGCAAAGATGCCTTAAGCTGGGATAGTTAAAAGATTATAGATAAAAGTTTGATGATTAGAAATATTTGAGAGAACAGTGTACCAATCCTGAGTGCCTCAGAGTCTCTCTCAGTCACTTTCAGCTAACAGGCTGTTATCTGACCCTGTGTCATAAGTAATAATAAGCTATTTATAGTAAAGCACAGTGTTTCAGTTGAAAAATCAGACACAGAGATGTTAAAGAAACCATTGCCATTAAGAGGGCAATTTGTATTGGTGAATGTTTTAAATGTAAAACTGAACGACTTTAAAGAAGTCTTTAAAATAATAATGCAGACCTTAAATGATAGAAATAACATTTTTGATTATTTTATTTTAGGACCAGTAACTTCTTTGTCTTATCTTAAGTTTCCACCATTGAAACAGGCCCGATGGCTACGGCTACAGATGTACAGTAACAGTACACTGAATGTATGGTTGTGAACTAAATTCACTGAGGGTAATCTAAGTAGCTAGGTTGATGATTTTAAGATGGTTAATGGATTTAAGTGATTAAATACTGCTGTTATTAACCTGTCTCCCTGTGAACACTATTAGGCAATCAGAATGGCTCTGGTGACTCTTGAACGTGCCTTTCCTAAGCTCCAGAAAGCAGCTGAGTTCTGTTAAAGGAAACTGATTGTGTGATGGGAAAGAGCGGTACCAGTGTGTACGATGGCTACTCAATGACAGGATGATTCTCCTGGCCAGGGGACAGCCTAACGCAGGGGGTCACGGACATTGGGCACCTCAGGACGGGGGTGTGGTACATGCAAGAAAGGTAGTGAGAGTTGAGCGCTGACTACTGGAGGCCACTGGGGTCAGCAGAGCATTGAGAGGTGAGATGCGCTGTGACGAGTTGCGGCAGTCTGACCCAAGAGAATGTGAGTTCCTCTATACCACTTGCCAGAAGAAACCGCATAATCGTACGCTTGTTTTTCATTGTGACAAGTGTCTGCAATTAAGCCAGGGGGACAACACCCTGAAGAGAAAATTATAGATAAAGAGCTATGGGGGAGCTTTCAAGAGCTACCTGAAACATGAGGGGATTGCCATTATTTGTTGTGGAGACAGGAACAAAACTTTTTATGTATTGGCTGCCTCATGGGCAAGAATAAGAAAATTCATAGAAGTGTTGATTTTGAACTAATGTGTTTATAACATAGTTTTAACTCCTGAAGGTCGTTTGACATGGTGGGTGGCTAAAGATGAAGACAGTTTTTGATTTGAGAAAAGTCTGGATAACAAAATTTAATGGTAAAAGGATATTGATTAATTTAATGTAATTATTATTTGTTAATAAGAGAGAGAGACTTCTCGAGTGGAGGAAGGCATGGTAAACTGTGTCTGTCTTTCTGTTGTCGGCCTGCTAGAGCAAGCTGAAGCAAAATAATGATAAGGAAAATTAAAGCAACCCAGCTGACTTGTCTAAAAAAAAAATCTAATGAAAAATGAACAGAAATGCTTTGGAACTGGTTAAGAGACCATGTAAAATTAGGTAAAAGCTACAGAAAATGTGAAGTTTAAAATCTTATTTAAAATTTAAATCTTTTTAGCAATAATATAAAGAAAGGTGAACATGGAGAATGAGTAGTTAACATATGTGTGTCTAGTATGAGTGTGTGTGATGGTGACAGCACTTTAGGTCTTGTATGTATTAGTTTGGGGTACTAATATTCCACCTGAAGAGGGAGTATATTGTTTCATCATTACAGATGGGTTAAGGGAATTGACAAATTTTAAAGAAAGCGATAATTATGAGTGGATCCGTTGAAAGATGATACAGAACATAGGACGAGCTTTAAATTGATTGGTCATCAAGCTCTGTCTGGTATTAATTACTTTTGTCTTTTATGATGTTGATTTGAATTACGTTCTGGATCAGTTTAAGTATTTGTGTAAATTGGAATTGTGGAGTTGTAGATCACCATCTGGCATGGGCTGAGATAAATGAAAATGTTATAGATTTGATGGCAACAACAAAGTGACATATTGGCTAAGTCAAACATGAAATTATCAAGAGAGCCCTAAAAATGTAGGATTATTGTGGGCAGAAGGATGAGAATGTTATTTGACTGACAAGTGACCAAGTCTGTACAGCATGACCTGACTTGATAGAAACAATTGATGACTTTGAAAATGTTTGTAGATGACTGAATTAAGAGACCAAACAACAGGCCTGAAAAGCAGGATACGCTGTGAGGCTCAGGGCCTTTGCCCTCCAAATACTTCGTTGAGCAGATAATAATGTGGCTTTAAGTGAAGAATGTAATATTTTTGTTTCAGAGACAGCAAAAGATGTCTGGAGGAAATTTGTCTGAAGGACAACGTTTGGGTTAGTGTTGATGCAAACTTTATCAAAACACTATGTTAAATGTTATGTTAAATTGATGCTGGAGTTGTGTCGTGCATCAAGAGGGAGATGGTATAACAATTGCCAAATATGGTTTACTAAGGGACAATATATGTTGGGAGGACACTGGGTCTAATTGGGTAAAAGGCCGTCCCAAACAAATTTGCTTTCTGTAAATGTATTTGCAGGACTGTTTCAACAGGAAACGCCGGGGCAGATGTGGCAGCGAAGGTCACGGCAGAACAGTAGACAAAAGAAACAACGTGTAGTTTTACTATCTGAAAATAACCTCGACATTTTGTTTTCTTTCCAGAGAATGGAGCGGAGCATAACTTAAAAATTTCCTTTCACAGAATGTCAGGATTGGATTGCAGCTAACAGAATGATTCTGTTCCAAAATGTATTAATATTGTGTTGTTGACATGAGTAAAGTGGGTTGAATGTTAATGTAATAGTTGAATGAGTTTCAGGTTGCTGAATTGGCCAAATGTTGAGAATAAATTTGGAACTAATAATGTATATAATCAGTAAACAAATGGTGAAAATTCCACAGGTCACACCAGAAGGACGAGCGGCTAGACAAGCGGTCACTAACAAAATACTTAAGGTCTCCATTCACAGGTGACAGCAGCTAGGAGATGGTCCACTCCACAAACAAGGTTGCAAGGATGGAGATTGCAACACCACCGTCCAAACATCTCACCTTAAACAACGCCAACGAGATTTGATTGGTCACTGATTAATTAGAAAGTATTTTAGGAAAATGAATGGATTGTTTGATTACTCTTTGGGGTTTCGGGGGTAGGATTGTCAATATTGTGTGTTTCCAGCTCAGTTAAATTGGTAAAATGACAGTTTTATCCAAATGATGATGACAATGACAAGAAATGTGATGAAGATGATTCTAGTAGTGGAAGCTACAGTGACATGTGTTAGACATTTGGTGTTTGTTTTTCTTTTCTTTTTCTTCTTCCTATGAATGTTTTTGTTATGAACAGATGGTTAAAAGCTGTGCTTATCCGCTATGTGATAAGGTACAAGGAGAGGGTTTTGAAATGAAGGGTTTTATTATACTTTTCTTATACTTTATATTTTGATGTAACCACTGTGGATTGATGATTTGTTGTTTTTCTAACTAGTCTGTACACTATTTCTTATTTAACTAAGGTGACTGAGGGTCAAGCTATGCTTGGGGTACAACAACAGTGATTGTTTATCTAGCCCGGCTTTAGTTGAATTCTTTATCTGCTTGCTAATACTTAAGGGACTATCCTTACAAAAACAGCCTAAGCTTTTTCTTTTCAAATGTTATTTTCACAAATGTTTAAGAAGAGTGATCAGTTATGCGAAAACTAGAGATGAAGAGTAGTGTGATGATATGACTTAAAATTTGTCTTTTTGTTTATTATTGTGATTATGGGTAATCTGAATGATAAAAAGTGTGGAATTGTTGTAGAAATTTTAATAGTCATTTATTCCTAATCTATTCAATGTGTAAAAGTATATGTGTGTACGTGCTTGTGCGTGACGTTTCAGGAATATATGGGACAGGACATCTTGACCTTAGGAATGGTCAGGTTTGGCTAGTTTATTCCAGTACCAGTTTGTGTCCTTAAGAAAAACTGAACAGAAGTGGGGGCCTTATCTGGGTGGAAAAGTACAGCGGGTGAGAAGGAACCTTGAAAAGAGTATAAAAGCTGTCTCATGTCTTCCTGGTGTGCGTCACTCACTTCACAGAATGTAACGGCTGTGATGGCGACTGGGCCTTCTTGCAAGAATAAATATTTCTCTTTTTATTAATTTGACTCTGAGTGTCTCTTACGCAGTGATGATGTTTAACAGAAGTTTTTGCCACAACAATATATATATATATATATATATATATATATATATATATATATATACAATATACAATTTTTGTGTGTATGTATGTGTATATATATAGGTTCCAACTATAATTTCACATTGGACTCCTCAAAACAAAAAAACTTGTAATAAATTTAAGGAAGAGCAGTGCAGTTATTGCGTCTTTACGGATTAATGGGTACACGGTTATATAAACTCACTTAAAGGATTATTAGGAACACCTGTTCGATTTCTCATTAATGCAATTATCTAAACAACCAATCACATGGCAGTTGCATTTAGGGGTGTGGTCCTGGTCAAGACAATCTGAACTCCAAACTGAATGTCAGAATGGGAAAGAAAGGTGATTTAAGCAATTTTGAGCGTGGCTTGGTTGTTGGTGCCAGACGGGCCGGTCTGAGTATTTCACAATCTGCTCAGTTACTGGGATTTTCACGCACAACCATTTCTCGGGTTTACAAAGAATGGTGTGAAAAGGTAAAAACATTCAGTATGGGGCAGTCCTGTGGGCGAAAATGCCTTGTTGATGCTAGAGGTCAGAGGAGAATGGGCTGACTGATTCAAGCTGATAGAAGAGCAACTTTGACTGAAATAACCACTCGTTACAACCGAGGTATGCAGCAAAGCATTTGTGAAGCCACAACACGCACAACCTTGAGGCGGATGGGCTACAACAGCAGAAGACCCCACCGGGGACCACTCATCTCCACTACAAATAGGAAAAACAGGCTACAATTTGCAAGAGCTCACCAAAATTGGTCAGTTGAAGACTGTAAAAATGTCGCCTGGTCTGATGAGTCTCGATTTCTGTTGAGACATTCAGATGGTAGAGTCAGAATTTGGCGTAAACAGAATGAGAACATGGATCCATCATGCCTTGTTACCACTGTGCAGGCTGCTGGTGGTGGTGTAATGGTGTGGGGGATGTTTTCTTGGCACACTTTAGGCCCCTTAGTGCCAATTGGGCATCGTTTAAATGCCACGGCCTACCTGAGCATTGTTTCTGACCATGTCCATCCCTTTATGGCCACTATGTACCCATCCTCTGATGGCTACTTCCAGCAGGATAATGCACCATGGCACAAAGCTCCAATCATTTCAAATTGGTTTCTTGAACATGACAATGAGTTCACTGTACTAAAATGGCCCCCACAGTCACCAGATCTCAACCCAATAGAGCATCTTTGGGATGTGGTGGAACGGGAGCTTCGTGCCCTGGATGTGCATCCCACAAATCTCCATCAAACTGCAAGATGTAATCATATCAATATGGGCCAACATTTCTAAAGAATGCTTTCAGCACCTTGTTGAATCAATGCCACATATAATTAAGGCAGTTATGAAGGCGAAAGGGGGTCAAACACAGTATTAGGATGGTGTTCCTAATAATCCTTTAGGTGAGTGTACACAAATTGTTTTATCTATATAAAAAATATACTTTTACATGTTATAGACTCCTGGGGTATTATGGACACATAAAATAATGAAAATATGTAATGGTTAAAAATTCACTAATTTGTTAAAACTCAATTTTTTATATATAGATTTACAATAATGCATTTGTTTTTATAAAGGTATATCATTAATTGAGAATTTAAAAAAAAACTGTTATAATATGGCCATTTTGTAAAAAGTTATAAGAAATAAATCTTTACTAGGTAATTAGACAAAAAGGGTACTCCACATTCAAGTATCATAGAATGCAGAAATAATGTAAAGTAAAAGCTATGCATGTTGGTAGTTGGCAAAACTGTCAAACTGTTATGTGACTGTCAAACATAGTAAATTACTTTTGCAGACATTGCAGTTCAACCTTTTTTTTTCATTGTTTATTTAAAGTCATGAACCTTAATGTCCTTTCATACAAGCATACCAGTACAAATAGCAGTAAGGCTTCAGGTTAGGGTTAGGGTTTCATATATCAACCATAAGGGCATTCAAGAGGGGAACTTAGTTTGACTTAGGTACTCAGATGACAGAATGCAACAGTTAACCTGCAACAGCCAGTAACTTTCTCAAAATCCTTAGTCCAAGTATTTATGTCAATGAACATGTATCTTTATGAAATTTTTTGAGAAGCTGGTCCAACAACTTCACAAAGTCAGTCTAAGCTCCCTTTGATCCATTCCAGTTCCCTTACAGAGCAAATAGGTCTAAAGAGATGCTGTCTTTACTTGCGTACCCACCGGGTACCACTCATCTCCACTACAAATAGGAAAAAGAGGCTACAATTTGCAAGAGCTCACCAAAATACAAAATCAACTGCAACAAAAAACTGCTGGACTGGTAGCCTATCCTTATCTTTGCTCCATAGAGCATGTGACATACTGTATTTCTGTGTTTCTTTGCAAGGACAGCCTGCCGTTTTTAAATGTCTATTTAACAAACACTCCTGAAAATATATTCCAAATGAAAAGATGCATATAGACATCTCATAGATGTAGCTATCTGGGTAAGCTACTGACCAATTATGAGTTGACAAACCTTTGCACATAGGCCTACCCTTCACCGACCCTATGTTTAGTGTTTTATGTCATAGCCTAATGTATGAACACTAATATCAAAATAAACAACATACAAGTTTATTGCTATTTGTAAATATTGTTATATATTTATACATTGTTTAGATGTTAAAATCACTAAATTAATGATCCCATTGCATTGCACCGACTGACCGACGTTAAATTGAAGTGTGTATCATAAAAACATCACACACATATCATTCTACTCTACAATGATGAGAATGAATTGGGAACCGGTTGGTTTATCCTCACTAGCGGTGGAAAAAGTAACAGAAATCACGTGACAAATATACAGTTAGACAATGAAGGTAGTCATATTCATAGTCTACAAAGAATTTTTATAAAAGACAAAGTTAGTTAAACTTTTAGTTTATATACTGTTTATGTGTATGTGTGTGTGTGTGTGTAAATATATTGTATTAAAAATTAAAATCTAATAGCTTGTAGTAGAAAAAGTATAACATACCACCTACTGTAAATTTCACATAGAAATCAGTTGTCACTCAAACAAACTACTAGATTTGGCCACTTTTTTATTTTTATTTAACAACATTTAACTTTTTTTTGTTGTAATAATCAAAAAAAAAATATATATATTTCTCAAAACACTTCCCATACCTTCCCCAATCCCAGCATTCCACTATAGTATACATGTGTGTGAATCCCATTGGAAAAGAGAAAGAATTTTTTTTAGAAAATGGATTACTTCATATTAGCCTCTTAATGCTCCTTCCTACTTAGTTAACCTTTTTGTCTCCTGCAGTACAAGCACACAAATGCACAAATGCAGACACAGAGGAGGACATATTTATGTGTGAATTATTTATGCATGCATGCATGCCATACATGCATGCATGCCATGCCATGCCATGCCATACATGCATGGCATGCCATACATGCATGGCATGCCATACATGCATGCCATGCCATACATGCATGCATCCCATGCCATACATGCATTCATGCCATGCCATACATTCATGCCATGCCATACATGCATACATGCACACATACATATAGTAAGAGCAAGGAAACATAAATATGGAGAAAAAGAATGGGAGAATATATGAATCGAGAAAGACAAACAACATGCAATGTACATTAATAACTACAGCAGAAGTTAGTCATCTTCATCAGAGCTCTGATCAGTACTGCTTGAGTAAAGGGCTTCCAGGTGTTCTGGCCAGCTTCCATAATCACATTCTTCAACAGCAATGTGTTGCGTGATGCTGTCTATTGCTTGATAACTTATGTTAACAGTGTCCTGGTGTGCTCTTAGCTGATGTAATTTTCTCTGCAACACACACCGTAGTCCTTGAATCCCATCATCTGTAAGATTCCAGGGGTTAACTATGAAACAAACACACAAAAAAAGACAATTAAGTTAACATTTCATGTGGGATCAGTGTGTCAGTGGGATCAGTTACGAAATATCCATTTGTTTTTTAATTGACAAAAGCAATTTTAGCAATTCTTACCACCTGAAATGATGCTATCAAGCAAACTGTTCAGTTTGTGTTCCTGACTTCTTAGATAAAGCCAGTGCTGCTTTGCCTCTTGAACAAGGACGATCTTTTCCTCCTCTAGTCGTCGAATTAGCATCACCTTGTCAAAGACCTTCTTCTTTGTTAATAGGTTGACATCATCTACAAAATACAGGTATATCATGTAAATCAAAAGACAAAATGTTTTAATGTGAATACTAGGGGTGGGAGAAAAAAATCGATCCATCGATGCATCGCGATTCTCTCTCCAACGATTCTGGATCGATTCTGAGCTTACCGGTAGTTATTTACCAGATGTGCGATGACGTTGAGTTTGCTTTAGAAACACGCGTATTCTGCTTGCTTCCGATTCCTCACACACATACACCACTCGAACCTTCCGTAAAATAATCTTTCATAAAGTTCGGAAAGGTTGAAGTGAATTACAAGGACATTCACAGGCTTCATTGCACAGGATACGCTGTGAGAGACGCACGCTTTCTTTGATGTTACACTTGAAGTGTGCTGTCTCGCCCGTCGGTATTTTCCTTACAAATGCTCTACGAAGTCATCATTTATGTGGAATGCAGTGGACTTATTTATTTAAAATATGAACCTCACTAACAGAAGCTTTCAATTTCAAATGCTGACGCGCGCTTTGTTTGTGAGACTGTTCGCGCATGCGGCTGTGCGACTCCGTGTAGTGGTTTAATGTAGGCTACTTGTGCAAAATTAACGTAAAAACAGCCAGTTATGTCTAAGGGATTAAACGGACAGGACACACCGCGTTACTTCTTTTATTTCAAAAGAGATGAGTGCGTGAATGCAGCTTAATAGATCTCCCGCAGTCTATGATGTCAAACAAACAGTAAAAAACAACAGTAAAGATGAAGAAAAATCACTCACAGTTCTTGAATGGAAAACGTTCAGATAATCTATAGGCTACTGAAAGCACTTTTTGTTTGTTGTTTGTTATATTTTTCTAAGCTCCTCTTTATTATTTGTTATATTAGTTTAAAATTCTTAACATACAACTGTTTTAAATAAAAAAAAAAAAATTGTAATTATTTTTTAAAAAGTACTTAATTACTTATGTAAACTAATGGTAGATAAAGAGTCGTTCTGGAATCGGATCGTGACTCCCAGAATCGGAATCGGAGCGGATCGTGAGGTGACCAAAGATTCCCACCCCTAGTGAATACCTATGCTATGCATCACTGACCTGGCACTGTTAGCTGCCAGGGGAAAACATAGTCATTTTGAAGGACCTCCTCGACAGACACAATCTTAGTGGAAGGGTCAGCAAGGGCATTGTGCTGCTCAACTGCAGAAGCCAGCTTCTTTATCTCCTCATTTATTTTTCTTCTTATTTTATTTCGTCCTTTGTTTGTTGCTGAAACATAATGAATTGACATTAGACATTTTGCATATGACTATTTGTTACTGTTAACGACAAAAATTGTAGCAGTAGTAGTAATAACAACGACAAAGACGACAACAACGTTTCTCCCTAAATATTTAAAATACCAGTGTGTCTGTAAAGACGATGCTTCCGTTGTTTAATGCACAAAGACAATTCTTCTATTGTGCTCCTTATTGGCTGAATTGTAGCATCACAGTCCCTAACAGTTGCTTAAAAAAAGAAGAAAAAAAAACATCTCAGTGTTAATCAATTTATAAAACTACTTGTTCAATCACAAGTTTTAGCACTGCAGTGATAGTGTTTTGCAATTGTACACTAAATGATAGTATAAATGTATTTATTGTAGCTGTTACATACTAGTGTGTGCCCACTCCTGTACATCTGTGACCCACTGATGGAGTACGCCATCATCTACAGCCAGTTCGGTTTTCATTTCATGTAAGCTTTCAGTCTCTTTTTTGAGATTCTGCTGAGTCTGAAACATACAAACCAGTAAACCAGTGAGTTAGTTACAATAGCAAGAGTATGGGATTAGTTGGTTTTCTGCATAAATGGATCACAAAATGTCATCTCATCTTCATGAAAGCCAAAAGCATAGGCAAATCTAAATGTGCTTATAATTAAAATAATATATAATTTTTAATGTTTTGAAATAGTATTAAATTTAATACCCCATTAAACATTAGCCATGGCAAAAGTGAAATTGCGAAGAATATGTGTTTTATAGTGGGTGTAACGATACCATCATGTCACGATTCGATACAGTATCACGATACTGAACTCACGATACAATATTATTGCGATACAACAAGACATATGATAAAAGGTAAACAAAAAATGTACTGTTGATTAAAATGCTAAATTTGATATTACATTGTGGGTTTAAATGAATAGGCTTGGACTTGGTGCTTGTAACCCAAGGACAATGGTGACACCAGAATAAAAATATCTGTCTGAAAAGAGTCTGAAAATACAGAATTATTTTAGATGAATATGCTTGTACTCTTTCAATGACTAAATATATTTAAAATAATGTCAGCCACTTTTTACTGGTAACATCAGACATTTGGCAATATCAGGACCCACAAATATACCCACATTGCATAATTATATATACAAGTTCAATGTAGTACTGACACTAAAACTAGAATTTTTTTCCTCACACAGTCATTTTTATTTGTGGGGCACTCTCCACGATACGTATCGTCACTATCCACATTACGTATTGTTGCATTTTTGTATTGCGATATATTGTGGCCCGATATTTTGTTACACCCCTGGTGTTTTAGACACTTTAGCAGCAATAACATTTCAACCTTTAGCAGCAATAACATCAACCGAGAGTTTCAGTGGCCTTAAAGAACTGCTTCATCTCAGCTACGTTTTAGAATATCTGGTCTAAATAGCTCTCTAGATATCATTCCACAGCATATCTATTGGTTTACAGTCTGGACTGTCGATAACCAATTCCAACTGCAATTAGCTTTTGTTGAGGGTTTCACATACATTTTTTTTTCAAACTATGATCTGAATATTTGAAAGGTATAATCAATATGTAGAGCAATTCAATAATTTGATCAATTTAACAATGTGTCTGTCTATAAATTAAATGAGATGTAGACATGATATTTAGTGAGAAATGCCAGAAAATTCTGGAACTTTGGAAGAGATTGATGCTTCACATTTAACACAGGTAATAAAGAATAATATAAATAAACATTGCCTTTTGGTATCTTGTGCAAAGAGTTTGGCACAGATTTTGCACCTTCATTTTGTTCCACCCCATACACAGCAACGTGAGCAAATCTGTGCGTCCTGTCAATCAAAACAAACAAATTTAATATTTACACCAAATACCAAAGTCTCATATTAATTGGGTTAAATGTTACTAGAAAATTGAAATATTTGGAGAGGCAATATTACAAATAAACTTGCTAACCTCCTTTGGACATAAACTTAGTGCTTATACCAATCATTGATAAAAAGCTATTCGCTTGTTCTACTTCTTCTCCCATGATATATGCAGCACCCGTTTGGAAGCTTCCACTCCATTTTATCTATTTAGTGAGAAAATGTTTAGTACATACAGGCTTTATCAGAATATTAAACAACATTTAAATAGGCAAACGAACACATTGGTGTAATATACCTCGCATTTTATGCCATGTACTTTCGCATGCATAACTGAGAGGAATGGCTTCATGTTCAGAAGAGGTCTCAGTTCCGGGCAGGCCTGGCACACTTTAATTAAGTATGGCCAGTATTTGCACATGATGTCAGCACAAAAGAAAGTTGAATTTTCTGTGCAGAGTTCTTTCTGCAAGTACAAAGGATAGGCATAGATCTCTCCTCTGAACATATTGAGTGCCCTCAAAAGAACACCATGCCGACAGACAGCAACTTCAATGCCCTCCTCATCAAGTTTACTGCTGGTCTTTCTGGAAGACTCTTTGGCAGCTGCAAACTCTGCAGAACCACAAACACCTTTGCCTCCCACCTATGTGAAATATAAAAATAAAAATAAAAACAGGCATTTGATTTGGGATAGACAGAAAATAAGCTGATAGGCTCGATCATGAATTGTCTACACATTGTATTTGTGAAATCAGTGTATAAAACTTCTCACAAACATATGAAATCATACTGTGTACTTGCAAGCAATCTGAGGCAGTGTAGTGCACTTACATGTTGCACTTTTTCACGGATATATTGGACAAAAGACGAAACATCATCATCTTTACAAAGAAACAACCCGTCGAAGTAGCCAGAGCATTCTGAACTAGTAAAACAAAATTAGATAGATTTTTTTAGATTTGATTTTTAAACAACAATGAACATAAACCTATAAAAAACTATTTCAGTGTAATTCAAAGAATTGTTGTGACAATAATAGAAAGAACACAACTGTCCTTTGAAACATTCTGCTCCAAGGTCTTTGTACTAGTTACACAAGACATTAAAAGGAGCCGTATGTAAGTTTGTGGCCAAAACTGGTTCTGCAATCACTTTCAAATTACTGTAGAGCGGTGTATCCCCTCCCCCTCCCCCCCTGACTCGAGGTTGCCAGATAGGATGCAGGATCCAACATTTTTTTTTTATACGACATGTTTGTATCTGCAGCTGTGGTAACCAAAGAAGAGCTTGTAGTAATCCGGATGCTGCAACACTACTGCATGATTGGTAGATCTGTGAACATCAACATCAGTTGAGGGCTGCAACTTCACTTTTTAAAGTACAATATCCTGGCCGGACTACTGTTGTCAGTGATATAAGTATTTGAAATTAACATGATTTCTTAATGTCTAGTGACATATCAGGGGCATTTTCTTACATACAGCTTTTAGTCATAATAGTAAAAAAAAAAAAAAAAAAATACAATTATTTATTGCCATACAAAAAGTAAAACTCACAACAACAACAACAACAACACACTTACTTCCCAGCCTTTTTGAAACGGTGAAGTTTTCTATTGCCATCCACAGCAACTGCCAGCATTAGAGGGGCACAAGCTGGGCACGTGAAATGTTGTTCACTGCAGATATTGTCAACCTCATAACGGCAGATGGACCATTCGAAAAAGCTCTTCAAAAATGTATCACCACATAAAGTGCCATTCTAGTAAAATATACATAGTTATATTACAAATGAACAAGCCTAGAATTGTGTAAGTCTTCTCCATATTTACTATCTTCTATAAGTTAATGGCCATGTTGCAGGGTTAATTTTTCAACGAATTTGTGCAATTTGCTTGTTGGTAATAATAATACACATTTAAACTGTTATCATTGTATTTTATGCTGTTGGGTATCACAAAACGGAATATAATACGAAAAAGTAAGTACTATCTTACAGCATTTCACAACGGTTCTCCTTTCCCCCACAATGCATTGCATTACGTCAACTTGGGGAGAGAATTTCCAAAGCCTGCCTTGTTGAGAGCGACGAGTAGTACACGAGAGTATTCAGATTGCGCAGATTATAGATAAATAGATAAGTAGATAAATATAGAGAGATAAATATATAGATAGATAGACTAGATATATAAACAGACTAGATATATAGATAGACAAGTATAGAGAGAGATAGGCAGACAGTAACGTTAGCAGATATTTTGTAAGGTGTCCTTGAGTGCCATGAAAGGCGCCTTTAAATAAAATGTATTATTATTATTATTATTATTATTATATAGCTAAAGTTAGCAGCTAGATAGAAATATATAGTAGATTGACATCATTTGCCCTCTCACATCTAGCAGGTTCTAAATTATACGGCTGGGGGCCATCATGCTTGTTTGGCTCTTCTTGCCAACTCTTCAGTCGCCATAGTTCTAATACTAGGCTGAGACGCCCTTTCCTCCGCTTCTCCCCAACGTGACGTCATCACCGAATTGCGTAAAAAAAACCCTGTTAATACCAGAAACGTGTACAACTGGTCTTTAAGACCATTTGAGAAATTTTAAAAATTATATACATATCTTGAGTGATTTATGATCACATTAATCAACAGTGGTGGTTAACCTGCAACATGGCCTTTAAATATGCTGATCATCAATAACATCAGAATAACATTATGTAGATCATCCTTGTACAACCAAAATAGCAAGAAAAGGCATTCTACAGTGCTATTATTTTCTGTTCACAATTGTACAGAATAGTTACCATAGACTTTGCCAGTTTGAACCAGTCTGACAATTGTTTCTGTCATCAAGGTGTTTTTAATGATACTTCTCACTGTTTTTTTTTTTTTTTATCCCAGGAGTTCAGCAGTTTTTAACATTGGGTCGTTGATGTTAACAAAAGATGGATTTTCGTTTGTCAGATCACAAGTGATCGACGATAAATACAGATTTAACCGGGGTCTAAAATGTTTTGAGCTTGTCCACTTTTGAACACTTCCAGAGGTAGTTAAAAACACATTCCACCTATATATATGTATACACGTATATGGGCTATACATAGTATATAAAGCCCATATACATTCCACTCTAAAAAAATCAGGACAGAAGTGGGTGAAAGTGGACAAGAGACAGATTAAAAAAAACAGGTGTAAATGGGCAACCTGGTCTCACAGAATTCCGTGAAATGAACACGGACCCTTAACTCAAAATCCGTGGCAGTTTCACGGAATCGACGAAAATTCCGTGATATGCCCACGGAAGTGATGCCTATGTAAGTCAATGCAGGCAGCATCCGTGGTCCACACACGGGTTGTTACAACACACGCGCTCCTCCAATTGACGTCGTTTTATAATTTGGAAAGGTATTGCTTTAAATATTCTGAGTTTACTTAAAGTACTTTACTTTATATATTTAGTTTTAAAGTGATTTTAACTTTATATTGCATTGTTCTGTCGTCGTTTGATCGCTAGGATAACGTCTGGTCACCCTGAATTCCGTGACCGCACCACGGAATATTCAGTGGTCGCCAGAGATTTTTTTCACCTTCACTGGTCGAGATTGCCTATTGCTGATTTTGACACTTTAAGTAGGCTATTCAAGTTGTCTGTTTTTGTGATGCATGTAGCCTAATTAAACTTTGAACCTCTTATCTCCCCTGACCAGTTTCTATAGCCTTTTGCTTATTGACAAATTCTGTGATGGCACCACGGATACTTCCGTGACCGTACCACGGAATATTCAGTGGTCGCCACAGATTGTTTCACCTTCACTGGACGACATTGCCTATTGCTGCTTTAGACACTTTAGGCTATTCGAGTTGTCTGTGTTTGCGATGAAATGTAGGCTGTTAACATATTATCTCCCCTGATCAGTTTGTGTAACAGTTTTCCTTATTGTCAAATTCTGTGATGGCACCACGGATTATTCCGTGACGGGACCACGGATTATTCCGTGACGGGACCACGGAATATTGACCAACCTGATCTCACAGAAATACGTGAAATGAACACGAACCCTTAACCCCTTTTTACGTGGTGGTGGCACGTAATAGGCTACATTAAATTACGTGTCTGCACCACGAAAACAACACCCATACAAAGTTAATGAGGCTCATTTGTCGTGGTGGACACACGGATTCCCTGGTTCAACAACGTCACAAGTGGGCGACGGTAAATGTTGTTTTCTAGTTTACGAAACGTCCTCCTTTTATCATTTATTATAGTGTATTAGTTCCGATTTTTGTTGACTAAATAACAGTAAATTGTTTGTGATATAACTATCAATTTATATATGGAGTAGTTTTAAATAATGGCCCGATGCTGTGTTAAATAGATTGTTCACTTACGTTATTAAACCCTTTACGATATTTTATTTTTTTCAAATGTATTTTCTGTCATATCAGCGAATATTATTAATTATTATTATTATGAATCAGAAGACTTTCATACGTCACGTTACGCACGCTTCTTACCCATAATCACTGCGCGTTTACAACTCATTTCACTCGCCTACTGATTACAGTAAGTATCTCAAACATAGGCATAGGATAAAAATCACGCAAAACCATTGCTGATATTTATGTAGTTGTAGCCCGAACTGTGTAGCGTTTAATCCCTGAAGATTAGGTTGAATTTGTTAGTGTTGCATTATCATTTACACGGCTAGCTGCTACCCACCGAAGTAGTTAGCTAGCCAGCCAAATGACAGCTGTCCCCGGCACAGTTGTATTGTGACACTGCCAGCTACCAAAAAGACAACAATTAACAACGTGTTGTTGCAGTGGTTAAAGTTTTATTCAAAGTGCAAAGTAAATGTCACGAGTGTAACTAAGGAGAATTATCGCAATCGGGGATGGGCTGGAATAAAAAAGTGGACCTGGAATCTTTCCAGAGTATTTGACTGCTCAGTGCGACCACAACCTAGTGCGACTCAATGTCAATGCCATACTTTTGTAAGACTTTGCCATTTTAGAAGGCACTGAAATCCTCATGAGATAAGATGGTAATTGTTACTTTAGTTATTTGTGACATTGAGAAGAGAGAGCAGTAGATATTATGAGAGGCATTTTACGCAACAGGACAAAAGAAGATCACTGTTTCCATTATTTGTAGGCCTAAATAAAAATAGGTTTTTGTAGGTACTTGCTTGTGTCAAGTGAATGTGGTACAAATCTGATTTTTGTACAGTAAGGATTGATTTGTATTGTACTACAATTACTCTGTCCTAACAATTAAGAAATGCTCATTTACTAAAATACTACTATTCTAATAATCTTTTGCTTTTTCCTGTTTTACAGCTTTATTGCAACACTTTTGACTCCACCAACACACACATACACACACAAATTAAAACAACGGCACTTTTAAGAGCCATCTTTCTTTCTCACTTGTCTCTTTCGATCACTCTCTGTCTCTTTCGATCACTGTTTCTGTTGTTGTCTCTCTTTTAATCACTCTTTCAATCTATCTCTCACTCCCAGTTATTTCTGTTCAGAAATGGCTGGAGGTTCACAAAAAAAGACCTGCCCAAACTGCGGGGAAAAAATATACTGTGGACTTAAAATTTGTTCACTCTGCAACCATCCACAACCCCAACATGTAAGACTTAAAAAAAAAACTGGATACATTTCAAAGTCAGCAGAAGCAGTGGTTGTCGTCCATGAAGAAAAATAACATAAAGTCCCACGTTCTTGATGATGCTGCCATTCTGGTATGTAGTTTTCATCTCATTCACCAAAAGTGTTTTGTTATTTAGACATAATCAAATAAATGAACTTGTATAATATATTGCCTCACACTATTAATAAGAATATAATTCATGTTTGCTGTTTTTTTTTTTTCAAACTATTATGTCTATTGAGTTGAAACTCATACAAATCCTCAAATTTATTTAACCAAAAATTATGTAAAAATCATTGTTTGATTGTTTGTAGATGTTTTCTAGCTTTGATGTAACTTCAGATCAAGCTTGAGAACAAATTCAGCTGTAAAATACAGTTTTGTGTATCCAATTGATCTCTCTACCTCTCTGTTCCAGCTTAAGAAGTTGTATGCCCTTGGCATGAAGCCCCTGCTGCTAATTGCACATCCTCCTAAGGTGATGACATCGAAGTGCCAAATTAAAGTAATGCTGCCAATGCATTGCCACCTTAGCACATCCGCAAAGACATGCCTTGAAAATGTGGATGCCATCTACAAATTGATGGTTGAAGGTGAGGTTGCATTTATTTAACCTTGAAATGCAAACACATGCATATATTCACTATCCATTGTACACTTGTTGGTGTTGTCCTGTCCATTTTCCAAACAGCATAGACTAGAAATTCTGATCTGGCTGCAACCTAGAGTCATTTTAAAGAGCTGGTATTGTGGAAAACAAGAACAAAAATGCTTTGGGATGATGGGGTCACCTGTGCTTTAAAATACATCACTTCTATCTCCTTGGTAGTTTTAAGTTATTGGAAATTTTGAAATCCGCAGCTAAAGCTAAAGTGAAATGAATCCACTTTACTGGAACAATAATTAACATTAGGAGTCAACAATCAGCCAAACTTCACACATTTCTGCCTCTCCGACCAGGTGATGCTGTACAGAGAAGCAATGTGCATATTTAAAAATAATAAAGCAAGTCAACTCCGATTTGTGAACTAATGTTGTTCTGCACATGTATTTATAAGAGCAGTATTCAGTGTTTTTACAGAAGATTCAACTTTGCTTAAAGTGTAAATTGCAGGTTAATTTTTTCACAAAGATAATGCAATGCACTTACTAAACATAAAGATAAGAACCGCCCACAATTGTTTTTATATGTTTTTTATATACCAAAATGCTGCATATAATATGAAAAGTTGGTACGTTTTACAGTGGTTTTAAGCACGCCCCCTTCCTTCCACTAGGCTGGGCGTGACGTCATAACAGGTACTCCAAGCTTTTACTGTCTATGCCTGGTCTATGCTCCAAGCCTAGAGTTACCGTTAGTCTAAACGGCAAGTAGGCTAGCATTTATATTGGAGACCTAGCTAGCTAAAATGGTTAACTATTGTGTTTGTGCGGATGCACAAATACATCAAAAACGGGGGAGAGGCTCCACAAGTTCCCCAACGACAAATGACTGATCCCCAACGACTGATTCGTGCCTGTAAGTGTTAGCTTACCCGAGGTAGATCTCATGCTTGCCCGACCCTACCCGAGCACGTTGTGTCCGAGCCCAGCCCGGCCCGACACATTAACTGTAATTATGAGCCCGAGCCCGATTTAAACCCGACCATTTTTTAATACGTGGGTCATTATTATAACTGGAGTTCTCAACTATGTTACTTTCTCCCGCCCGCATCATTTATGTTTTGTCCCGCTCTCGCCCGCAAAAATACTTTTTTTCTGTACCTCCAAATACTTTTAAGTTAGAAACGTATCGCCACCATACACATCAGCATACATGCTCCTGATCAATTATTTGTTATTAAAGCATTAACACACAAACCACTGTTATAACATAAAAGCAAGCAGGTTAACTTAGTCATGCATGGTTTGGCATGACTGCGCACAAAAAGTGCGCTCCCATAATAATTCCTAAAAAGCTGACATCAGTTCATCGCGATCTCACACATCTTTGTTATTATCAATGAATCTTTCATAATATATACACTTTGTTTGCTATAATTAGAGGATTTTCCAGCATACAGAATTCAGCACTGAACAAAAAGTCAGTTTTGAGCGGTGAGGGAAGTCTATCGTAAATGCTTCTGATTGGCCATTGCGTTCAAGAAATCAACACATATGTCTGTGATTGGCTACATCGCTCAACGCTGCAAACATGTTAGAAATAGAAACTCTGCCTGTAAACCGTTTCTATTTTGTTTGTTGTTCTTGTTGCTTTTCTGCAACAGATGAATAAAAATGTATTAGTTTTTATGTTTTATTCATAGATATTTCTAGTTTGCAGGAGTACCGCAAATCGTTTTATTCTCCCTCAACCGCACACACAGAGTGAGTGCATTACCGCCCACACTTCCTCTTATGACGTCATCACCCAGTTACTGTAAAAAAAAACATGCTACCTTTGAAGAAACCTCAAATGTTATTTTAACGCATTTTAAGACAGACATTTTTAAATGTATACATATTGAGCACTTTAATTTACACATTAATTGGTTGTGGTGGTTAACCTGCAATTTACACTGTAATACCACTCTCCTGACGAGTGCATGCATCACTGGCAGTAGCATCCTACACCCCCAGCACTAACGTTTCTTTTTATAAGTTTTTACATGGCTGCATCAATAAATTAGATTTAGAATTGTTAGCGGTTGTAAACCTTTTGCTGGTCGCACAAAACTTACAATGGATGACAATGTGCTTTGCGTCTTAGACTGACACAATAATGGCAATACTTAACAGCTGTTGAAAGAACACATATCTAACCCATTCCCCCTTCTTCCATGACTCCTCTGCCCCATGCCTTTCAGAATCCTGTGGGTAAAATCACGTTCACTATGTCCATCTTTTTTACCGTCTAGGTTGATTTGGGTTGCATTTTTTTATTTTCACTTTGGCCTAATTGCATATTATATATTATATTTGTGTGTGTTCCATGTTCATTTAATAGGTTGGACAAGACTCAACCCAGACCAACTGCCTCAAGAAGAGAACTTCATCATTTGGTGCCGTGTGACCAGTCACCACAACAGGAAACACCAGCCACACCATCACAAAACCAGGCTCCATCCCTTGACACACCATCAACCCAGACTACATCCGTCTGCACGTCACCACACCCGTCAAGCAGCACACCTGGCTCTCTCCAGCCACACACACCACTACACTCAGCTCCACACATCCAGAAGCCAGCACGTCACACTACTGGCTCCTCCAGCACACCTGCCCCACACACACCACTACACTCAGCTCCACACATCCAGAAGCCAGCACACCTGGCTCTCTCCAGCCACACACCACTACACTCAGCTCCACACATCCAGAAGCCAGCACACCTGGCTCTCTCCAGCCACACACCACTACACTCAGCTCCATACATCCAGAAGCCAGCACACCTGGCTCTCTCCAGCCACACACCACTACACTCAGCTCCACACATCCAGAACCAGCACACCTGGCTCTCTCCATGCCAACACACACACTCCCACACTCAGCTCCACACACCAAGAACCCAAGCACACCTGCTCTCCAGCCACACACCACTACACTCAGCTCCACACATCCAGGAAGCCAGCACACTGGCTCTCTCCAGCCACACACCACTACACTCAGCTCCACACATCCAGAACAGCACAAAAAAAAAAAAAAAAAAAAAAAAACCAGCACACTGGCTCTCTCCAGCCACACACCACTACACTCAGCTCACACATCCAGAAGCCAGCACACCTGGCTCTCTCCAGCCACACACCACTACACTCAGCTCCAACATCCAGAACAGCACACCTGGCTCTCTCCAGCCACACAACTACACTCGCTCCACACATCCAGAAGCCAGCACACCTGGCTCTCTCCAGCCACACACCACTACACTCAGCTCCAACATCCAGAAGCCAGCACACCTGGCTCTCTCCAGCACACACCACTACACTCAGCTCCAACATCCAGAAGCCAGCACACCTGGCTCTCTCCAGCCACACACACTACACTCAGCTCATACATCCAGAAGCCAGCACACCTGGCTCTCTCATCCACACACCACTACACTCAGCTCCATACATCCAGGAACCAGCACACCTGGCTCTCTCCAGCCACACACCCACTAACTCAGCTCCACACATCCAGAAGCCAGCACACCTGGCTTCTCCAGCCCATCACCACTCACTCAGCTCACACATCCAGAAGCCAGCACACCTGGCTCTCTCAGCCACACACCACTACACTCAGCTCCACACATCCAGAAGCAGCACACCTGGCTCTCTCCAGCCACACACACTACACTCAGCTCCACACATCCAGAAGAAGCACCACTGGTCTCCCACACTACACGCCCACATCCAGACCAGCACATGGCTCTCAGCCACACATACACTCGTCAATCCAGACACACACGGCTCTCCAGCAAACACCTCAGCCCAATGAACGCACACTGGCTCTTCAGCAACACCTACACCAGCCACATCCAGAACCAGCAACGCTCCTCACAACCACACCTACCACATCAAACAGCACTGCTTCTCAGCCACACACATACACTGCTCCACAAACCAGACACCTGGCTCTTCCACAACACCACTACACTCAGCAATCAACAGCACCCTGTTCTCAGCCAACCTACACTGCTCAAATCCAACCAGACCTGGCTTCTCCCCACACCACTCACTCGTCACCCAGAACAGCACACCTGCTTTCGCACAACATCATCCACACAACGCACACCTGCTCTCTAGCACACACATACAGCCCAACACCAGACCAGCACCTGCCTCTCGCCACACACACACTCCTCATCAGAACAACTGGCTTCCACCACACACCTACACTCGCCATATCAGAAGCACTGGTCTCTCCCCAACACATCACTGCTCCACATCGAACAGCACACGGCTCTCTCCAGCCCACACACTCACTCAGCTCAACATCCAGAGCAGCACACTGGCTCTCCAGCCAACACCATAATCACTCACATCCAGGACCACACTGGCTTCTCCACCACACACCACTACACTCGCTCAATCCAGAGCAGCACACCTGGCTCTCTCCAGCCACACACACTACACTCGCTCCACATCCAGAACCAGCACACTGCTCTCTCCACCACACACACTCCTCACTCAATCCAGAACCAGCACACCTGGCTCTCTCCAGCCACACACACTCACTGCTCCAACATCCAGAACCAGCACACCGGCTCTCTCCGCCACACACCATACACTCAGCTCCACATCCAGAAGCCAGCACACTGCTCTCTCCAGCACACACCACTACATCAGCTCCACACATCCAGACCAGCACACTGGCTCTCTCCGCACACACCACTACCCGCTCCACACATCCAGAACCAGCACACCTGCTCTCCCGCAACACCACTACACTCAGCTCAACATCAGACCACACTGGCTCTCTCAGCACACACACTAACTCAGCTCACATCAGAACCAGCAACTGGCTCTTCCAGCCACACCCATACACTCGCTCCATAATCCAGAACAGCACACCTGCTCTCTCCAGCCACACACCACTACACTCACTCATACATCCAGACAGCACACTGGCTCTCTCAGCACACACCACTACACTCGCTCCAACATCGAACAGACCCTGCTTCTCAGCCAAACCACTCTCCACACATCGAACCAGCAACCTGCTCTTCCAGCACAACACTCACTCAGCTCCAACATCCAGAACAGCACACCTGGCTCTCTCCGCCACACACACTACACTCAGCTCACACATCCAGAACCAGCACACCTGGCTCTCTCCAGCACACACCACTACACTCAGCTCCACACATCCAGAACCAGCACACTGGCTCTCTCCAGCCACACCACTACACTCGCTCCACAATCCAGAAGCCAGCACACCTGGCTCTCTCCAGCCACACACCAACACTCAGCTCCACACATCCAGAACCAGCACCCTGCCTCCACCACACACACTACACTCAGCTCCACATCCGAACCGCACACTGGCTCTCTCCACCACACACCACTACACTCAGCTCCACATCCAGAACCAGCACACTGGCTCTCTCCAGCCACACACCACTACACTCAGCTCCAACATCAGAACCAGCACACTGGCTCTCTCCAGCCACACACCACTCACTCAGCTCCACATCAGACCAGCACACCTGGCTCTCTCAGCCACACACCACTACTCAGCTCCACACTCAGAACACACACTGCTCTCTCCAGCCACACACCACTACACTCGCTCCAACATCAGAACCAGCACACTGGCTCTCTCCAGCCACACACCACTACACTCAGCTCCAACATCAAACCAGCACACCTGGCTCTCTCCAGCCACACACCACTACACTCAGCTCCACACATCCAGAACCAGCACACCTGGCTCTCTCCAGCCACACACCACTACACTCAGCTCCAACATCCAGAACAGCACACCTGGCTCTCTCCACCACACACCACTACACTCAGCTCCACACATCCAGACCAGCACACCTGCTCTCTCCAGCCACACACCACTACACTCAGCTCCAACATCCAGAAGCCAGCACACCTGGCTCTCTCCAGCCACACACCACTACACTCAGCTCCACACATCCAGAACAGCACACCTGCTCTCTCCAGCACACACCACTACACTCAGCTCCTACATCCAGAACCAGCACACCTGGCTCTCTCCAGCACACACCACTACACTCAGCTCCAACATCCAGAAAGCACGTCTCAACACACTCACAGCTCCACACATCAGACCACTGCTCTCTCCACACACACATAGCCCATCGAACGCACCCTGGCTCTCACACACCCCATCACCAACATCAAACGCACACCTGCTCTTCCACCAACACACACTCCTCCAACCAGAACGCACACGGCTTTCAGCCACACAACACACCACTCAGAACGACACCTGGCTCTCCACCCACCATCCTCACACTCCAGACCAGCACCTGGCTCCCACACACTACCTCGCCCAACATCCAGAACCACACCTGGCTCTCACCACACCACTACACCAGCTCCCACATCAGAACAGCACACCTGGCTCTCCAGCCACACCACTCACTCAGCTCAACATCAGACCACACACCTGCTCTCCCACACCACTACATCACTCACATCAGACCCAACTGGTTTCAGCACCACCACACACTCACCCAACACCGAACCACAGGTCTCTCAGCCACACCACTACACTCGCTCACACACCAGACACACACTGGCTCTCTCACCCCATACACTCACCACTCGAACCACACCTGCTCTCTCCAGCCACACACCACTACACTCAGCTCCAACATCCAGAAGCCAGCACACCTGCTCTCTCCAGCCACACACCACTACACTCAGCTCCACACATCCAGAACCAGCACACCTGGCTCTCTCCAGCCACACACCACTACACTCAGCTCCACACATCCAGAAGCCAGCACACCTGGCTCTCTCCAGCCACACACCACCACTACACTCAGCTCCACACTCCAGAACCAGCACACCTGGCTCTCTCCAGCCACACACCACTACACTCAGCTCCACACATCCAGAACCAGCACACCTGGCTCTCTCCAGCCACACACCACTACACTCAGCTCCACACATCCAGGAACCAGCACACCTGGCTCCTCTCCAGCCACACACCACTACACTCAGCTCCCACACATCCAGAAGCCAGCACACCTGGCTCTCTCCAGCCACACACCACTACACTCAGCTCCACACATCCAGGAACCAGCACACCTGGCTCTCTCCAGCCACACACCACTACACTCACTCCACACATCCAGAAGCCAGCACACCTGCTCTCACTCCAGCCACACACCACTACACTCAGCTCCAACATCCAGAAGCCAGCACACCTGGCTCTCTCCAGCCACACACCACTACACTCAGCTCAACATCCAGAACCAGCACACCTGGCTCCTCCAGCCACACACCACACTCAGCTCCCCAACCATCCAGGAACCACACACCGCTCCATCCAGCCACACACCACTCACTCAGCCCACACATCCAGAACCAGCACACCTGGCTCTCTCCAGCCACACACCACTACACTCAGCTCCACACATCCAGAAGCCAGCACACCTGGCTCTCTCCAGCCACACACCACTACACTCAGCTCCACACATCCAGGAACCAGCACACCTGGCTCTCTCCAGCCACACACCACTACACTCAGCTCCACACATCCAGAAGCCAGCACACCTGGCTCTCTCCAGCCACACACCACTACACTCAGCTCCATACATCCAGAAGCCAGCACACCTGGCTCTCTCCAGCCACACACCACTACACTCAGCTCCATACATCCAGAAGCCAGCACACCTGGCTCTCTCCAGCCACACACCACTACACTCAGCTCCACACATCCAGAAGCCAGCACACCTGGCTCTCTCCAGTCACACACACCACTACACTCAGCTCCATACATCCAGAAGCCAGCACACCTGGCTCTCTCCAGCCACACACCACTACACTCAGCTCCACACATCCAGAAGCCAGCACACCTGGCTCTCTCCAGTCACACACCACTACACTCAGCTCCATACATCCAGAAGCCAGCACACCTGGCTCTCTCCAGCCACACACCACTACACTCAGCTCCACACATCCAGAAGCCAGCACACCTGGCTCTCTCCAGCCACACACCACTACACTCAGCTCCACACATCCAGAAGCCAGCACACCTGGCTCTCTCCAGCCACACACCACTACACTCAGCTCCATACATCCAGAAGCCAGCACACCTGGCTCTCTCCAGCCACACACCACTACACTCAGCTCCATACATCCAGAAGCCAGCACACCTGGCTCTCTCCAGCCACACACCACTACACTCAGCTCCACACATCCAGGGATCTGGGCTCTTGGATCTCTCTGTGCCTGAATCTCTCTGTACTGGCAGAGAGCAGGCACACCAACAACAATTGTAAGTCGCTTTGGATAAAAGCGTCAGCTAAATTAATAAATGTAATGTACTGTTTTCATTTGTGCAAATTGTTGACAAGCCATTGTCGTGGGTAGAGATAATTAAAGAAAAATGGTAATGCAAACTGTTTTTGCATGCTGTTTACAATTGTGAGGATACTGATATGTTGTACTGTGCATCCACAGCCATATGAAACCAAAAGTGAAATTCACTATTTAAATGTAACTATGGAAAGGCCACAAAGTAGAAATGCATTATTTACACAACATTTTTCCAATAATTCAGCTAGTCTTCATTCCAAGCATTTTTCAGACCAACGTACATGGTCTGTTGTCTTTTGGCTTAGGTCAGGCTACGCAAAATTTTTAGACACAACATTTTGACATTTTAAGCTGCTGCGCTGGGCCCATTATTGTTCCATCTTCCAGCTGTATTGTGCCTATCTAAAAAATATATTCCTCTATGAGCAACAGTTACTTTGAGTAACACTGACATACCATAATGACCGTGATGTTTTATATCTTGTTTAAAAGTAATCTTACGCACAGGGAAACACACCAGAATGATAATGGGTTCAGCAAGACCTTCCTCCAACTCTGGCACAGCTCTAGTGTGGATATAGGTCAGGCTATGCAAGACAAGGTTAACGTTATCATTTTATCGTCCCCACTCTGGAACAACAGATTCTTGATGCACTGCACAACTCTGAAAAGTATTGTAAAACAGTAAATGTTACAATCATGACAATCAATTCAATGTGTATTATACTTACTAATTCTCCTTCAACTTCTCTTTGTTTCTTTGTTTCTTTCTTTCTTTGTTTTTCTCAGTGGAAAGAGCTGGCCTCCATCCTGGCAGGCAGCCTGATTCCTATCCCATGCAGCTAGCCTGCAAATATGCAACATACATTGCAAATAAATAAAAGTTGTTTTTGGTACCACATTTGTTGTTCATTTGCCATTTCTGTTATTCATATCAAAATACAGTTTAAGCTATGAAATTTGAACTATACCTAACAAAATAAATGAAGTGTAGCCTACTATGTGACATTTTCAGATTTGTCTTTTATTATGAAGTTTGGCAATCTATGACATAACTAGTTTAAGAACTTTTTTATCAAGGGAATGGCTGAAAACTTTCAGTTAAACTTTATTTGATAATCAGTGAAATCCACAATCAGAATTTAATATGGACATAAATCACATAAGGAGAGTTAACATGGACATTAGCAAAGTTAATAGCCTATTGAGACTTTGATAAAGGTAATATATACCTGTATAACAACAAGTAAAAGAGAAAGGAAATGATATATACATATACACAGTGATTTGTAGCCTTATATTAGTAAGTTTAGCCTATTACAAACAACGTGAGTACGCACTGTAAATGTTTTAATTTATTATGGGTGTTTTTCAGGTCTGTCCATAATATATCATTGACCATACACTTCATATCATTGATTGACCACGTAATTTGCATAGCACCTAGCAGCACATAGCACAGTATTGTATGCAATACACGTACAACATTACTGAGCACACAGGAGCATTTTAATTTAAGTCTTGGCGGCCAAAAAAACGTTTTGAAATTGTAATTAAACAATATACAAATGCCTAAAGCTTCCGAGGTGTAATTAGCAGCTGTAACTCCCGCCGAGAGTAAACATAATCCCGAAACGCGTGTATATAGGCCTACTTGCTAAAATCGCCTTAATAAATCACTTTAATACATTCTTTACTTTTTCTAATCATACAACACCTAAATACAGTGTACAAGTACTAGTTCGGCTGTACTAGATATTTAATATATTCAGTGCATACATCTTTTTACAACCCTATTCACAGCCCAACTTTGCAAACAAGAAAAACTACAAATATGATACTAATTAGTATCAAGTGGCATGGCGCGGCTAGAGGGAATTGTAGTTTAAAATATATGACTCAATATACTGAAATTGGAATGTGTAAATAATGATGTAAGAGTACAATGATGGGTTAAAGCTGATGGGAATCACATTTGTGTAATAACATTTCGAATACCTTACTGTTAAATAGGTGAAAATCAAGTTTGACCATTTTTGACAGCACCCCTTCTTGGTGACTCTATCCATATGGGTATAGTCATGTAGCTGAAGTCAAGAGCTATTTATAACAGTTGGTTTCATGTCTGTAGCTCCTTCTGTTCCTGAATGACAAGCTTTCCAACATGCACCAAAATCAAGGTTCAGAGGTCAATATTTCAATGCAGGAGCCATTTACAACCTTCAGACTGACATATGTTACTCTCCAGGTCAAGCCCTTTCCAACAATATATTTGTTTTACTCCTACGACAAAGTTTCAATTTTAACTTTTCATGGACACAGCCTTGGCTCAGGCATAGTTTTAGTGAGGACTTTGAGGCCCCGACCTCAATTTATATATATAATATATATATATATATATATATATATATATATATATATATATATATATATATATATATATATATATATATATATATATATATATATATATATAATATATATATTATATATTAATTTAGTATTATAACAATACTGCACATATGTATGTACTGCAGCCAAGCAACAAACAGACTGTTTGAGTGTTTTGGCCAGAATCATAAACTTATGAACATCAGCATTAGTCTAAAAGATGCAAATAGGTGTTCAAAAGTACTTACAAATGATGTCAGTGGTGGATGAAGTTTTCAGATCATTTACTTAAGTAAAAATACTAATAATTTGCTGGACAAATACTCTGTTAAAATAAGTCAAAATAACACATTGATAATGTTACTTAAGTAAAATTATGAAAGCATAATCAGGAAAATGTAAAGTATTGAAAGTAAAAGTATTCAAAGCTGAAAGAAAAACGTTGTAATATTATTATCATGATATTATTATTCCTTATGTGCTAATGTAAAAGTAGTTGGTTGTGGTTGAACAGTTTTGTCTCTGACTGCATGAGATGATTATTTTCATTATGGATGAATTTGCTGATTTTTTGATTTTTATGAATCGAGAGCCCATAGCCCCAAAGTAACACCCTCACACTGCTTGTTTCGTCAGTCTAAACCTAAAAATGTTTAAAAATATAAATTAAAATAATCAAAAAGAAAAGAGGAAAATCTTCACATTTGTGAAGATGGAACCATGAAATGTTTTTACATGACATGACTTAAACAATTATCTAAATAGCTGGCAATTAAAGTTCGGTCGATCAACTAATGTACTAGCTGTACTTGTATAAACTGTTGAGTACCTTAATTTATACTCTTCCTATTGTTTGTGTGCAAAACCCCACCTTTGTAAAGATTCACATTAAAAGCATTTACCTGGCAAAACACAAGTTAACTTTTATTTTGAAGTAGTCACAGGAAATGCAATCTGTTTTTTTTATATTATTTTTATTAAATGCTCATAAAAAAAAAATCAACAGTTATTGTCATAACATAATACAATTGAGTCCTTCAACCCAGATTAAGCTCCTTCAGTCTTTTTAATCCAGATTTAGTGGCAAATCCTTATACACAGCCACTGTTCTTATAGCTTTTACATTTTTTTAAGATACACAAGAACAAATACCAGTAATTTGTACTTAATTACAATACTTGAGTAAATGTACTTATTTACTGTCCACCACTGAAGGATTTAACTGGCATATTAAGTTCACACAACAAACAATTCCATCAAATGGGTTTATTACAGTGGTGCATATGTATGCATCACAACAAATACATTTCTTAATAGTTTTACAGGATGTAAGTGAAAAATGTTTGGATTTGTGTGTCTGTATGTACATTTAGATGATGTCATATGGAAAACATAAAAAAAACATTTATGGTTTCAAAACTATTTGATAGTATTCAGTATGCTATAACTACAAATAACAAAAAAATAATATGGGTAGTATATGCATATTGCATACAAATACAGTATAAATCCACGTACATTATGGAAATAACAAAATACATTAGAATTTTATACTATACACTACAGACTGCCATTGAATCTTCATTAGATGTTTCCATGCATAGATGATGACAAGCAGCAATAAGCAGTTTTGGTCTGAAACTAGCTAGCTCAAATGTTAGAAGAGATAAATAAATCAATGTTTTTTAAAAAAAAATAAAAATACATACAAAATCTACAAAAACTTTCCTGTAGATACTTTGGTACAGCTATTTAAAACAAAGACAAGGCAATATTTTTTTGTACAAATCTCCAGTTCTTGTGTGTTGTTTGGCAGTGGTCTTTAGGTGTCTTCTTCCTCAGACTCGGGGCTGGTGAAGCCATTGTCATCCCACTCCTCAATGTCCTCCTGTATGGAAAGAAAATCAAATTCCATAGTGGCTATACTGCTGTATGCATTAACAGCCTGTTTGTGTTGACTTCTAAGTGAGTGACCGCTCCGATTGAGGACACTGTTGAGCCCATGTGTAGCGTCCTCTGTCAGGTCAACGAAACCTGTAGAGGAATTGTGGAAAAAAATAGAAAGAGAAGTGCCTGATCACAACTCAATGTATAAAGCAGAGTTCCCTGGAAATAAATATATCCATCCATCCATCCATCCATCCATCCATCCATCCATCCATCCATCCATCCATCATAAATAAATACATGATACTAAAATCTAAAGATCTTGTACATACTGCTGGTTTTGATCCGCTCCAAAGTCTATCCTCTGAGTGACTCCACTTCTTGGACTTGCTTCAGAAGGTACTTGATGTGCTGAGACATCTCCTTTACCAGGATGCTCTGCTCCTCCTCCAAGCGTTTCAGCAGCATTACCTGGTCGAAGATAGATCTCTTCAACCTGAAGGTGTTGCCTTTGGTTGGGAAAAGGAATGGAATAGTGGACAAGGAATGTTTACTATTATATTATACAAGTATAACAGAATTGACAGCATGACAAGTAACAAAAAGGACAATTGTAAATATGAAAATTGTGTGGTTGGAACCATTACTACATGTGAAGATCGAAAAGAGAATAAAATTTGTATAGCTAGTGTAGAGTGATGCCATAGGCTTATACTATGGATATCAACTAAAAGAACAACAAGCTAAACTAGCAATTCATACATATCATACCATCTTCATGTCTCTCCCATGGTAGGATGTATCCCTCTGTCAGACTGCAAGCCAACTCCTCGTCAATCGATCTCCTTCCACTACGGTGTTGTGTTGCAAGACCTTTTCGCGAAGCTTCTTCTTCAACTCTGTCATTTTCTTTCTCTTTCTTTGTCTTGCCTGGTTGCTATCTGCAAATCGAAACGAAAATAAAACTGTGTCATAATCCCAGAATATTATTGTTTTTTGAAGTGTTATTAATTTAAACAACTTGATTTGATAACAAACCATGCTGACGATACAGATCTTGCTTCTTGTGCAAAAGGGTTACAGTGATGTTCTCAATGTCAGCCCTTAGCTCTTCAGCACAACCTGGAGTGTAGACTCTCTAAATAGGTGAAACAAAACAATTGGACAAGAGACACAATTAGTGACATTTTCAAAATATAGCCACCTTTTATTATTTGTATAAAGGTACAGTCATTAACAGATGTGTGTGTGTACACACTGTATATACATTGTGTACTTTACATGTTTTACCTGTGACCGCCCATTGTCTGACATCACACACCCACTGCTGTATTGTCTCCTGATCAAGGTTGTGCTCCTTCTTGATGTTGCTAAGGCTGGCAGCTTCCACCTTTACCCTCTCTATGATCTTTTAAGAGAAAAAATAACAAAATGTCAGAAAAAAAGCTCTACACACTACCACAATGCAAACCCCACCAATTTTACTTGAGCTCTCGGTACAAGACATTCATCAGAACGGATGTAACATTAAATAACATTTAATATCTGTGTATACTACCAAGCAGACTTGTAAATAGGAGAAAAATGTCTGTACAACAGTGAGGTTACAATCTTAGAAGATTAAATGACCAATCCGAAGCACTACCCTCCCCTCAGTTACTTAAAATGAATAAAACATGATTATTATCAAAATAGTCGCATATTTATTTTCTGTAACGTGATTAAACAATTAATCAACAAATAGTTTCAGATCGAGCTGTACTTGGTGCATTGAGGGGAAGGGGCAGTGCTTAGGATCTCAATTATAATTTACCCTTACTTTGACAATCTGTGGGCTAACACTTGATGAAGGTTGTCCCTCTTTCTTCTGTTCCAACCCATGGCCTGTCGCGTTAGCATGTTCACTCTTCCTAATGAAAACAATAATGCACCCACAAGCCAAAAAGTTTGTTTTTTAATTCCCTATAAAAACACTATTAAGCATTTATTATTATTTATTTAGGCTACCACAGCGTGTAGTGTAAGTGTAACACCAACCAGCCTTTGTCATGTATTTTGTGACAAGTGCTGCCCCGGAGAGGAAGCTGTTCACCTATAAAGAAAATAATACCATTACATTTTTGGTCTCCATTACATAAAAATATTACCTACACAACATAGATCTTGAACTTGTGCTTTAACAGAAAACATGTGTACTGTATTATCCTAGGAATTTAGGACCCCTTACACATGCATGCATTTTGAATTGTTGAAAACAACTGAACTGCCTATTCTTTATTTTAACTTTATACATAAAGGATGTGATTTATCCCTCACACCAGGTGTGTTACTTAGATGACAAATAACTTAAGTACATGTTGGTGTAATGGTTTCTATTAAAGGGATCATATAATGGAACATGCACACTGAAATGTGTGTTGGCAGTGCCTGTACACAACCATCATATAATGATAAAAATCATCCAGTGGTTTTGTTTTAATCTTCTTATATGTTTTCCCCTCTCTCAAATTGAGCCGTTCGACCATGTGACGTCACACGGTCGGACGCCCCTCCCACGATTGTTGATTGACAGCAGCGTTTCAACACAGACCCGCCCTCGCTCGTGAGTGAGCTGTCAATCATAGTGCGTGCGGACCTCTGCGGACCGGTGTTGTGCCGAAAAGTACGCTGGAGCACTGTCAGAATGGAGTCTAAGCGATTGTGGTGTTCTGTTCTTGGGTGCAATAAGGAACACAGCAGTCATTAATGTTCCTAAATCCGAACCGCTGAAGACGCAGTGGCTGAGTTTGTTTTCGAAGGGAATATTCCCCACGATCAACGTCAATGCTTTCATGTTTGCGCGAATCATTTCACACCAGACTGCTTTATAAACGAGGAGGTATAAAGCTGGTTTTGCTAAGAAGCTGCTCCTGAAAAAAGGAATCGATACCAAATATTCGTGTTCCTGCACCTCCAGAAGAACTGAAGTGAGTGTAATGTTTTATTAACCTTTATATTAATCTTTGCAAATCGCTAGCTTCACGATGAATGCGGCTAAGGTTTACACTCAGGGTACATTATGGCATGTTTTCTATGTACGACATTCTGAATATAATTCATAATCCCACGTTTATAATAAACACTGCGTTATGATTATTGTGTTATTAAAAACTGTGTACGCACAGAACAGAGGGGCGGAGTCAGCGAAGCTCATTATCATTTAAAGGCACATACACTGAAACGGTGTGCTGAAAACAGAGCTGTTTTTGACCAGGTAAAATAAGTGTTTTCTTACAATACTAATGAGAATTTTTAATTAAAGTATATTACAAACTTTTAATTTAGACCCTAAAGAATTATATTAGCTTGTACGAAAATGGCATTATATGACCCCTTTAAGACTCTTTGTAGCCATAGTTAAAATACTGACAATAATACCATACCTGCTCCCCTTCCTCTCACACTGTATTTCCTGCTCCATCCTGGCTTCTGCCACCCCATCTCACCTGCAACACAGAGTGAGAAGTGTTATGTAGTAGTACTTTAGAAGTTTTGATATAACATCAGCCAATCAGGCATAACATGCACAAATGTAAAAATAATAATTGCACTGAAGATTACTTGAATGTTATATCTACATTAATTCGTACAATTATCTCTAAAACATCTCATGACCCAAGCTTTTATTTGGCGGGGAAAAACAAAATCCCTGTCCTACAAATTTCATTTTGCAAAAGCAGCTGAAAAGCAGTTGGTGAAAGATAACACACAGCACGTTCTATTATCCGACTCATTATTTCCCAATAACTACAGCCATACCAGACTTAAAGTTATTGCATGTACCTCGCATTTCGCGGTATGGGCTTTGGCATGCATGCCGCTCAGGAATGGCCTCATTTCTGTCAATGGCAGAAGCTCTGGTAAACCCTCTGCTACTTTGTTAAGGTAGGGCCAGTACCTAAAAAGCAGGAGCAGCATCATGTGAGTGTAACAAAGATTAATTTTTAATTGAAATCTAAAATTACTAACATAACTGTAAAGCTGAGAAACAAGACATTTTAATCATGGAGTTGGATATATGCAATATGACAATGAGAATTACCTGCATGTAACATCCATACAGAAGAAGGTAACATTTGCCTTCTTTGACATCTCTCTTTGAAGAAACATCGGGTAAGCAAATATTTCTCCAGGGTAATGGTTCAGTCCTCGTAAGAGAAACCCATGTCTGATAAATCAGAAGAAAATCTAGTGGTTAAGAATCAATTGACCCAGTAAGGCCTGGTTTAAGCATACATCTCTGTCAACTGAGTGCCTATAACAAAATATAATACTTGGCTACTACAAAGATTAGATAAATACCACTCTGCAAGGAAACGTGTGAAATGCTTTCAATTTTTACTCAGAATTGGATTGCCATTAAAACTCAAATATCAGACTCAAGAAACACACACACACGTCTGGTTCGCTATCTTTGTGGGGACTCTCCATAGGCATAATGGTTTTTATACTGTACAAACTATATATTCTGTCCACTTACACTGGCCTTGTCCCTAAACCTACCCATCACACACACTAACCCTAAACCTACCCATCACAAACTGCGTTTTTACACAATGTAGGTGATCTCAGGTTTTACTATACTTGTGGACACAAACACACACACACAACACACACACACACACACACACACACACACACACACACACACACACACACACACACACACACACACACACACACACACACACACACACACACACACACACACACACACACACACACACACACACACACACACCTCTCTGCCAGCGGTGAACTTAACAGTACCGCAGACAGCACTGTCATTTGCCTATAAAGTCAGTTTACAACACATTTTAAGATACATAAAAACACACAAAAAAAGCTGTATAAACAACTAATATAAAAACAAAACAAATGTTCATACACTTCTTATGTTGCCTCTGACAAGGTCAACAAAGGAAGCAACTTCCTCGTCCTTGGCCAGGAACAAGCCCTCATATATAGGTGGCTAATCAGTCCTGTCCATAAGATAACATACGTCAGTAATAAAAATCACAAGTACTACATTTACTACACACTACACAACCCGAATGGCTACTATTTGTTAGACAAGACTAAAATAAACTTCTGAAAAATACCTATACCTACCCTTTTGACTTGCTGAAGCGGTAATGTTTTCGGTTTCCATCACAGCAGACAGCCAACATGTCTGGAGAACATGCTGGACCCTCAAAATGATGGACCTGGCACATATCCTCTTCTTTGTATTGACAGAAGGTAAACTCAAAAAAGCTTCGCTGAAATGTATCAGCACAGATACTACCTGTCTGCATATTAAGAAATGTTTGGTTAGGATTTTTTGAAGCAATACACATAATTAAATAGTAGGTATACAGTAATATAATTTTGTTTGTTATATGTTTTAGTGATATTCAGGCAGATTTACCCTTCCAGCTTGAACAGATCTGTGCTCCAACATTTTCAGGAAGGCCTGCCTGGACATGCTGGTGCCGTCACCTTCATTTGTTCAAACGAGGTGAAGACATCAAACTTGTATAGGGTCTGGCAGCTGGTGCTAGCTGGCCAGTACCGATAAACGAGCAGGTCCTTCACCTCGGGAGTCCATTCTGCAGAGCATGATGGACAGGATTTCCGAGGCAAGTGTAACCCCTCCACCCGGGTCCCACTCGACCCGCTCCGAGCGGGCCTCGAACCCGGGTCTCCGGCATGAGAGTCAGGCGCTCTAACAAGGAAGCTAAAGACTGCAGCCTCTAGCATCTGTGAGGTTTACTCGCACAGCAACTACTAGCTGGCCTCCGTTACACAAGCAGACGTCATATCGCCCTGTGAACAAGTGAATATAATGTAGTAAAGACTAAAATAATTTCAGTAATCAAATTGCAACAGATTGCCTTCTATACAGAGATACAAATATATTATATATTAGCTATTTGACATGGCATTTGGGCATTACCTGAAAATAACATGGTGATAAATCATGTTTTGCATTGCATTCAGCGGTAAAGTTATGGTGCAATAGAACAACAACCATTCTGGGCTTTCAGAACAACATACCATTGATGGTGACCACAGAAATATGCTTCCCTGGAGTGATTGTGAGGTCATGAGTGCATTCACAAATTGACCTTGGTGCAGGAACAGGCAGTTGACATACTGCAAAACAGAAAGAAGTTATGAAGGGTGTATTTACGGCTTCTCTTCAGTCCCTTAGATGCATTTCCCAAAACGCTAACCTCATTTTCAAAATACTGCTTTAAAACCCAACAATTAATCCAAACTGGCCACACCACTATTCCAACTGTAATAGTCATGTTGAAACAACATGTAAATGCTTAAGCACATTTTGAAAAATATTAAGATGTAATTGACTTAGCTGGTCAAAGATATGCTGGTCAGAACTGTCAAAACCAATCATACTTTTGTCATTCAGCTATTAAATTTCACACTTGCACTTTAGAGTTTTGAGAATAAGCTTAGAATGAGATTAGCATTTAAAAAAAAATGTCTAAGCCATTTAGAAACACTGTTAAATATAAGTGTGCGCTTGCTACAACAACATTAGGGAATTACACTGTAAGTATGAGACAATTTGATATAATGCTAATTTTAACATACTTTGTTTACAAAACTGAGGCTGGTCATTTGCATTCACCACCACAGCAGTTGTAGGGGGAATGGGCTCAAGAAATCCATGAAACACAGCCTCTCTGTCATTGAAGACGTTTCTCTTGTGGGCCTCTATGTCACAGGTAGCACAGAGGAACTCCATGTCCAGTGGTACACAGTCCAGGCACCAAATCACAGCTTCTACAGCACAGCATCTGTGACAATTTTGGATGAATACTCTCTCGGCTGAGAGCTTTGCATAAAAAAGCATAGGCCAAGCAGTTTTCATTCTCACATCTGTGAGAATTGCCTTTGTTCCCAAGCAGAAACCATTCTGTCTGTTCCCTCCGGAACCTGACCTGCAGTTATGGTGTCCCTTAACTCTTGGAGTCTTGTTTCTAAAAAACAAAAATATACATTCACTTGTCCTTATAAGGGCTCTATACTCATGATTATGATCACACACAAGTATATATTCGGTGATTATACGGTGAGTCTGTAGTGGAACTGACAAAACATAATGCTTGATTATGATTAAATAAATGGTGGAAATTGGAAAATGTAGTGTAATGAATGATATTACTGTAACACTCCGTATTCTCACCAAGACTTGCCAACTCTTGATCTTCTATCTGAAGGCCGTCCTCATGCACAGGATCCCTTCTTCTGGATTGAGAAGCAGCTGCAGAGACAGTCATTTTGCTTAACCCTTTGATCAATATAACATGAAACCAATTCATTTCAAAATGAAAATATTCCAAAAGGACTGATTGCGTTAATTCTCCTTAGTTACACTCGTGACATTTACTTTGCACTTTGAATAAAACTTTAACCACTGCAACAACACGCTGTTAATTGTTGTCTTTTTGGTAGCTGGCAGTGTCACAATACAACTGTGCCGGGGACAGCTGTCATTTGGCTGGCTAGCTAACTACTTCGGTGGGTAGCAGCTAGCCGTGTAAATGATAATGCAACACTAACAAATTCAACCTAATCTTCAGGGATTAAACGCTACACAGTTCGGGCTACAACTACATAAATATCAGCAATGGTTTTGCGTGATTTTTATCCTATGCCTATGTTTGAGATACTTACTGTAATCAGTAGGCGAGTGAAATGAGTTGTAAACGCGCAGTGATTATGGGTAAGAAGCGTGCGTAACGTGACGTATGAAAGTCTTCTGATTCATAATAATAATAATTAATAATATTCGCTGATATGTCAGAAAATACATTTGAAAAAAATAAAATATCGTAAAGGGTTTAATAACGTAAGTGAACAATCTATTTAACACAGCATCGGGCCATTATTTAAAACTACTCCATATATAAATTGATAGTTATATCACAAACAATTTACTGTTATTTAGTCAACAAAAATCGGAACTAATACACTATAATAAATGATAAAAGGAGGACGTTTCGTAAACTAGAAAACAACATTTACCGTCGCCCACTTGTGACGTTGTTGAACCAGGGAATCCGTGTGTCCACCACGACAAATGAGCCTCATTAACTTTGTATGGGTGTTGTTTTCGTGGTGCAGACACGTAATTTAATGTAGCCTATTACGTGCCACCACCACGTAAAAAGGGGTTAAGGGTTCGTGTTCATTTCACGTATTTCTGTGAGATCAGGTTGGTCAATATTCCGTGGTCCCGTCACGGAATAATCCGTGGTCCCGTCACGGAATAATCCGTGGTGCCATCACAGAATTTGACAATAAGGAAAACTGTTACACAAACTGATCAGGGGAGATAATATGTTAACAGCCTACATTTCATCGCAAACACAGACAACTCGAATAGCCTAAAGTGTCTAAAGCAGCAATAGGCAATGTCGTCCAGTGAAGGTGAAACAATCTGTGGCGACCACTGAATATTCCGTGGTACGGTCACGGAAGTATCCGTGGTGCCATCACAGAATTTGTCAATAAGCAAAAGGCTATAGAAACTGGTCAGGGGAGATAAGAGGTTCAAAGTTTAATTAGGCTACATGCATCACAAAAACAGACAACTTGAATAGCCTACTTAAAGTGTCAAAATCAGCAATAGGCAATCTCGACCAGTGAAGGTGAAAAAAATCTCTGGCGACCACTGAATATTCCGTGGTGCGGTCACGGAATTCAGGGTGACCAGACGTTATCCTAGCGATCAAACGACGACAGAACAATGCAATATAAAGTTAAAATCACTTTAAAACTAAATATATAAAGTAAAGTACTTTAAGTAAACTCAGAATATTTAAAGCAATACCTTTCCAAATTATAAAACGACGTCAATTGGAGGAGCGCGTGTGTTGTAACAGCCCGTGTGTGGACCACGGATGCTGCCTGTCATTGACTTACATAGGCATCACTTCCGTGGGCATATCACGGAATTTTCGGCGATTCCGTGAAACTGCCACGGATTTTGAGTTAAGGGTCCGTGTTCATTTCACGGAATTCTGTGAGATCAGGTTGAAATGGGGATGCGTCTCCCTCATCTACCTGTGATCCAGTCAATCAAAACGCTTCTTAAAATCAGGGGTAAACAGGGCCATACGTTGCTTGATGAGGTTGGAACTCAAGAATAATAGTATGAGATCAGTAAATGAGAAAGGTACTCACTCTGCCATAGTGCACCGTCTTCATGTCAAGCATTCTTATGAATGCTAAACGAGACAATCCTGGAGCAGCCATTTTCAAGTCTTCAAAGGACATGAAGACTTCCTCATCATAAATGGTGCAAAAGTTCAGGGTTGCAGGCCAGTAGCCACTCTTCTGCAATTCGAACACACCTGGCATCCATGTTTCTTTGCATTTTCGACAGTGCAGATTGGACAATGACAGGTCGTAGCGACCTGTAAAATAATTGTCAGTAAATTACATTTAATAATAAAGTATGATGACAGAATGCAAATGATCCAAATCCAAACTCACAGTTTTAAAAAAGCCAAAAAAAGATTTGCATACTATTGTAAGGGGTGGAAATTAACCACAAGATCCAGTCAGGCCTGACCAGTGCAGATGTTTTGTGTTGTATGGCATTATAATTATTAAATAATAGAGAATTATTAGTTACATTTTTTTTTTTTGGCTGAGCAGGGTTAGAACAGGCAGAAGTTTTTTCTTTTGGTTTTAATAATTAAGCAGTTTACAGACACATTTAAATTAAATAAGACTCAGCACTGATTCTGATTTTGCCAATGACTTAACTTGTTTGTCTTCTCTAGACAAGGATGCTCCAAACAAATGAGACAAATTAGGTGTTGATATTATAGATACTATATCCTCAAAGATGTGCTTTTTAAGCAAACCAACATGTTAGTTTAATATTCATCAACATAAATACACAAATTGGCTACTGCTGTACCTGTGGTACAGCTTAATGAAGCAAAAATAATAATTGGTAAATAGTACCAAGGACATTTTTAAAAAGTAGAATACATACATGATACTTTTCCAATAAATTAACGTAAATGCTAAAGGGCAGATTTTATTATCTGCTCACTCATTGGCTCACCCTTCATGTTGACTAGAGTAATGGCCCTCCCTACACCAACACAGTACATGTCCTCTCCACAATTGCATATATTCTTTGGAAGTGCCATTGGTAAGAGTCGATCTACGATAAAAAAACAAGTTCAAGAAAAACAAAGACAGCTTGTAGTTATGTGACTTTACTAAGAAATACATTTACAAGGACCAATATATGAATGTAATTAAAAAGCATTTAATTCATTAATTTTAATAAAAAAAAAAATTAAGACAGTACCTTCATGATGGTGAGAATATTGCCCATTAGAGTCCTGTTTCACCACTGTGGTTGGTGGTACAGCCTTGTGAAAACCTGAAATCATTGTGCTTCTGTTGTGAAGTACTTGTGTGTGGTGTACAGCACAGTCACAATCAATGCAGGTATACTGCTTAGGCAGACAGTCTTTACACTTTACCACCGCCACCTTTGCCTTGCACTCTGAACACATCTGCATGTTGATATGTTCTGTTGCAAGTCTGTTGCAGATTAAAGATGGTCTAGCCTCCCTCCATCTTTCTGATGCAGCTACTGTCCTTTTACCCCAATGCAGTGATGCTGATGGTTGTGTGCTCTCAGAATTAAGGTTAGAAGAAGCAGCTGACAGCAAGTCTTGTAACTCGTGTAGAAGAGACTCTGTGACACCCAACACAACAACAAAAAAAAAAATATATATATATGTGACCCTGGACCACAAAAGCAGTCTTATGTGTCCATTTTCTAAAATTGAGATGTATACATCGCCTGAAAGCTGAATAAATAAGCTTTCCATTGGTGTATGGTTTGTTAGGATAGGACAATATTTTGCCGAGATATGACTATTTGAAATTGAGAATCTGAGGGTGCAAAAAAAATCTAAAAATTGAGAAAATCGCCTTTAAAGGTTTCCATTTCTGTTGGTGATTGTGCTGCATCCACTTACAAAAATACAATTTAGATATATTTAAGGTAGGAAATTTACTAAATATCTTCATGGATCATGATCTTTACTTAATATCCTAATGATTTTTGGCATAAAAGAAAAATCGATAATTTTGACCCATACAGTGTTTTGTTGGCTATTGCCACAAATATACCCGTGCTACTTAAGACTGGTTTTGTGATCCAGGGTCACATATATCAAATTTATGTACACCACTGTCTAATTATCCATTGCTGTTACCTAAATACAGAGCATTGCTTTTTATTGCAATGTAAGGCACTGTTGTTCTTGTCAGATTTTTTTAAGTTTAAGCAAAACCTGTATGGACTATTTTTATAGCAGTATCATAAATAATAATCATATGGGGCTTCTGCAGCTTTGCGCATCATGAACAAATGTCAAAATTATCATTTATATACAAAACAAATAAAGACAGGACTTTAAAATAAATGTTTAATACAAATAAAAATAATAATAAATAAATCATATATCTTACCATGATCTGGACCCTGGTCTTGAAGCAATTCTGTTGCCTTTGGACCAGCCTTTGATTTGTTGACTCTTGTATCTGATAAATGAAAATAAAAGTCAGTCAAAACATCTTAGTTATAAAATAATACTAATAACAATAATAAAAAAGCTTTACAATACAATACATTATTTTCCTTTAGTATGACAAACCCTTACCATGTGACGTAGAAGGTTTTCCTCTTTGAAGACATGATTTCTCTTTAGTTTTCCTTCTGACTTTGAATCTGGACTGGGTCTTTTTTTTCTTTGTCTGTGAATATCATACATTACACAATATCTGTGCATCATTAAGACTACGTCTTCTATTTCAGAAACTTGAAACAAATTTTAACACATAAAGATCAATAGGGCTGTCATCATCATAGTTAAATTAATAACACAATGTAAATTAAATTATATACATTGTTCCATCCATCTTTCATAATAATCTTAAATTTTTCAGTCAAATTGTATATACTGATTGCGTTCAAATTTGTTTGTTCTAAAACGACATTATTTTACCATTATTTGTTGGACCTTTGGGCCATTCAGGGTTGGTCGTCCAAACAGCTGTTTGGACTCCTTTATGAGAGTGTCGAGATCGTTCCTTGAACTCTCATTGTCAAGACAACGAATAACTGTTTGCCCTTGTTTAACCATTTCACAAAGGTCGATTTTTGAAGGGTCAGTGTTGCTTTGTTTAAGGAGGGCGTCCATTTGGCAGCGGTCATACGCTTTATCGAGGTTTTCCGCAACTGCGCGACCTCTTTTTAGTTGTCCATCAAGTTCTTGTGACATTATCATCTAAGAGGTGTGATCTGAAAATGTAAAAAAATTAAAATAAAATAAAAACACTACAAATGCATGAAAAAAATGGTTAGGCCTAAACCTAGCCTCACTTCAGTCGATGCACTTTTTCTATTGCAAGCCAGAAATACGTCGTTCTTTGACAAAAAAACAACAGCTGACTACTTGGAACATATTTCATTAAAAAAATATAACAATTATAAACATATTCACATATAACGTAAATAAATAAATCTCCTCACCTGAACCTGAAATGTCAACACCGTCTCGGAATCTGTTGCAACTCTCAAATGAATCCGGTCGGAAACGCGGTCTTTTCTGGTTTCGTCAGATTATTATTTATTTTAAAATCAAAACAAAACAAAACAAAACAACGACATCATAATGTTTATAATTCATATTTCACAAGGCCAAGTAGAAAATCAAGTCTTCACTATAAAATTAAGAAATTACGCATTAAAAAAAGCCTGCTTATTCCTTGTTAGTGGTTACGGAGTAGGCTATAGGTTACTGACCAGTCAAAACACGTCAAATCTGTACGTATATTAGGTTGTTTTTACGTACATTTAGATACGTATCGAACCTGCAATGACGTCGATTTGATACGTAAAAGGCACTGTAAATACGTAACATATCATACGTATTTGACCGTTTTTTATTTACGTATACATAATACGTTTTATTTGTGAGACCAGGCTGGGAGACAACGGTGGTGGACTAGCCACTGTGATGTTCGCTGATAGGGGAGAAGTTCCTACCTGTGGGCACAGCCTCCTCAAAAGACCTATTTTCTGTGCCATGTATGGGGTGTGCTAAAAGAAAAGAAAGAAAGAATTTTTTTTTAATCTCAGTACACACATACCAAATAGGACTGGGCAAAAAATAAATAGATTAATCGTTTGTAGTCGAGTCAATATTTGTAGAATGGGTTCACCTCTATCAGCTGTATGGAAAGAGAAAAATGGCTATATACACACAAAATATATATAGTAAGTGAACACCTAAAACGTTATCCCCTTGGCATTGATAAGTCAGTGGTTAATTGCAAATACAAGATCTATGAAGGCTCAGACTTGCTCAATGTTCGCAATTACCTTAAGAGGTGTTATAAATGCCAAGGGGGTAGCTTGTAGGTGTGTTCACTTACTATATTTTTTATACGTTATTGGGGAGTTTTATTCAGTATAACGTACTGTCACGATGTTGCTATGGCGCTTAACGGTTCATTATTCTTAGAAAATAAGTTAACTTGCCAAGTAAGTTATGGCATGAAGGCAAGTTAGCTAATAAACTTTCAAACCTGCCTGTGCAGCCCGCATTTAACTATAGTGCTACTTCAGTTTGCGCCATAGTGCAACTAGAGGCCAATTCACACCGCACAGACAAACGCCAGCAAACACCAACAAAAGTTGGCAGTTGTATTCAGAATATTATGAAAAATAAGTGCATGTTAACACTGTCCCAACAGCCACCGACAAACTCGAGCACCCACTGAAAAACACGAGATATTGTCCATTCATTTTAACAAATACAAGTAAAAGATTGCAGCTTTCAGACACGATTTTTTTCTCGTTTTATATTGTTAAATGTCGAGAGTGCATCGGTTAACTACACAGGCCCCGTGCAAAACGCCATTAAATGCATTTCACAACCACGTCATGTCACAGCGTTCACAAAATGGCAGACGGTCTACATATATTCAATATCTTCACAACCCAGAACATTAATACACAAAATATTGGCAGCATAAACATACATCGGAATTACAGGACTCGTGTGTATATTAAGTTGTTGTATCATACCTGTAAAAACAGGAGCGTAATCATACACAGCAACTGCGAGGGCGCCGACGGAATAACGTTAACGTTATTGCTCCTCAGTTCATTTTCATAATAAGAGTCCCGAGCTCACTCAGCAACAGACAATGACTCAGCTTTTAACATGACATAAAGTCCCACATCATTCCTCTATTACAATTTACATAAGTAAAATAAACATTTTCATACAGGATCAAAATGTGCAATACTTTCTAGGACAATGTGTTGCCATTTGTCTGTGCTTACTGTCCTTAATCCAGCTAACATTTTGTTCCACTTTATTTTTTTCCACATATCAAATAGGCTACTGTGCTCGTAAATATTATTCACGTAAATTGCATTCAATAAAAATGGCGTCAAGCCTAGCAACTAATTCAAGATGCAAAGAGCTAACAGCCCAGCTAACTTAACTAGTCAAGTCAATAGAGCTCCGGACCCCAAGTGACTACCGATGTTCGGGCCGCCATTTTGGCAGTAAAATGGCTAGCTCCAGCAGCGCCGACGCATTCAAGCCATCGGAGTACTCATCTCACTTTAATTCGCATGACATTGAGCTTTATATCAGAAAATTAAATAGGTTAAATATTACCAAATATATTGATCTGAAAACATAGCAAATTAATTTTAACTTCATTCAGTTACAATTACTAAACTTATCTCAAGGTCTTTTGATTGAAGGGTGGCAGTCTTTCATTATCAACTGTTGTTGTGGACTATATACTGCAGTATTTGTTCTCCATTTGAGTGAGATGTTTTTATGTGGCTAATTGAGCAACATTTTTAATCTATCATGTACTTAAAATGTTATGTGTAACAGTTTAACAGTTTGGATTGTCATGTTTTCAGAGTGATATTGTAGAGGAGGAAACCCGAGCCCAGTCCAAGTCCGAAATCTGGTTTGAGCAAAGGAGTGGTAGGGTAACAGGATCTACCTTCAGAGCAGCCACAAAGACAGACGTCAGGAAGCCTGCAGTGTCTCTGATAAGACAAATATGTTACCCAAAGTCACATAGTTTCACCAGTGAGGCTATCAGGTAGAGTTAGGGAAAATGGGTCATGGAGTGTGTAACTGCTCCTGTGTATTTAATTGTCATTTCCAGATGGTGTACAATCAAGTGAATGTGATGTATGTAAAATAACAGGGAGGGTAAATCCAGGAAGTACAGTACTATTCTAAAAAAAGCAGGAGTGTAAAAACAAGTAGTATCAATTTGAAAGACCAGGGAGGTACCAATGTGGAGTGGCATTACTATTGTCCAAAACTAATGTTATTGTTGTTTCTTCAGATGGGGATGTCAGCACGAGGATTTGGCAAGAAAATACTATGAAATGCAGCATCGCCTCTCACACACGGATGTCATGGTAGGAACAGCTGGATTCAGGATTTCACCCCTGCACCCATTTATTGGGGCATCACCTGATGGATATGTTTCCTGCAGCTGCTGTGGTTCAGGTGTCATTGAAATTAAGTGCCCATTTTCTGTAAAGGACCTTTCTGTTAATGAGGCAGCAAATTCTGTTGCACACTTTTGCCTTGAAAAAGATGCGCAAGGAAAAATTAGACTGAAGCGGGACCATGCATACTATTATCAAGTACAGATGCAGCTATTTGTTACTGACAAACCATATTGTGATTTCATTCTGTGGACTGAGAAAGAAAGTACTTCACCTTTTGTTGAACGTGTCACTCCTGATGTAGCATTCTTTGACAAAGAATTGGAATGTGCTTGTGACTTCTTTAAAAAATGTATAATTCCAGAGCTGCTAGCCAAGTATTTTTCTGCACCAAAACCAGCAGCATTTGATCATAGTCAACAACAGTGGTGCTACTGCCGTGAACCAGAAGCAGGGAACATGTTGGTCTGTGCATCAGGCTTTTGTTCAGTTACAAAGTTTCACCAAACCTGCCTTTGCATGAAAAGGGTCCCAAAACAGTGGGTATGTCCCAGCTGCCGAAAAATAATCAATGCTAAAAAAAGAAAAAAACCTTAGTCAGGAGACTATGAAATTAGTAAATATGGTAGCTGATACTGTACTGACTCTCTTATTTATGAATAAACAGTTGTTAAACCAATATTGTTCTCTTCTCCATCATTATGCAAGTTTTTTAGTTTCTTAGTCCATACCATTAGCCCTTGTAAAATAGATATTTCAAAAAATAAAACAAACTAATTAATAAGGCTAGAATTTATTATTCAAGGATGGATACATTTGTTTTCATTTTACAAAGAAAACAATATAACATTAATATATTTCGACTTTGTATCTGTAATTACAATAGCTGTTCTGTGGTTGTGGATTAACTAATACATTTTCATATACATTAGAATTAAAATGTAGTGTTCTGATGTTCAATATTACCTATCTTAACATTACAGATCCATTTATTCATAGCTTTGATATAGATTATTGAAATTATATGCAAATTTTGTATGAGCAGTCAGAATGACTGCCATGGCCATTGTAGTAGTTATAGAATTCTGGTAGTTCTAGTAGCCAGAATTCTATAACTACTAGAATGGCCATGGCAGTCATTCTGACTGCTCATACAAAATTTGCATATAATTTCAATAATCTATATCTGTAGCGATCAAAGATATGAAACATTAGTAGGTCATTTATAGCAAACACACCAGAACAAATATCTGCTTGGGTGGAACTCAGTTAGAATGGGTGGATGTGCAGCTTGATCTGTAAACAGAATGTGATCGCATCAGAATAGCGAGTGATCAAAATAATCAAAAGTAATGTCGCAAGGAAGCAAGAAGTGAGTCTCAAAAAGGTTTATTTCCTGGTTAAACACATCTGTAGCCAGTCACATCAGTTCAATTTACTGTACATCCCCATCACTGGAAGGGCACCACAGATTCAGACACATTTGTAAGTGCACAGCATATGCTCACAATCTTGTCAAGGTAGGTCACATCATTTTCTCTGTCTATGTCCATGAAACTTATGGGGACAGTGCTTTGCAAGACTGTGTACTTTTGACGGAGAACTCCTATTACCCTCTCAATGTGTATCCTAAGAGAGGCTAGACATCTGGTGTTCTCCAAGTCAACAGGATCTAACTGCTTCTTTCCACGAGTAAATGCTGGAATCTTTAATTCAGCTTGGCATCTCTGAATGGACTCTTTAACCAGGAAACCTCTGTCCGCTAAAACTACGTCCCCTGGAGCAAATGAGATAAAAAGTTACTTTGTTCTGTGATGAACTTGTCACTTGTGCGACCTCCCCATCCAGTAGAAATGAAACAAATGGAACCTTGAGGGCAAATTGCAATTAAATATTTCATTGTGTGGTGAGATTTGTATGATGAGTAACACTGAGCACTGGCTAGCAATCTACTGGGTTTCTCTAGAAATATTTCAAAACAATCTATAATGCAAACTGTCTTTTCAAAGCTACTGTTTCGAAATGCATATGGAAGAGATTTTCTTAAGCTTTCTCTGTCAGGCCACAACACTAGACTTGGCACCAGTCTACAATGCATCACACTAATACAGTGTTTGAAGAGCTTTGAAACAGTGGTTGAGTCAATGCCAAAATAAAAAGCCAAAAATTCAAATGACAAGTTCATTCTAAGCTTCATTAATGTTAACATGTACTGCTGAAAACATGTTAAACCAGACTTAATTTTGAGAAAAGGAGCCACAATATGAAAAATTGTCATGAGAATTGAATATGTTGATAAACCAGTGAGAGTATTAACCCTTTTATCATTGTTATGCAAGCTCATCTCATTCAGTGTAGTCCTATTCATTTTTTCCTTCAACAACATATTTTCAGTCCTCAGAGCTTGGCATTCTTGCTCAAGAGATTGGACGCGTTCACCACAGGTTTCAGTGCTGCATGGTGGAGTTGCTGGATCATCCTCATGTAGAACAGGCTGGACATCATTTTCAGGTTCTTCATGGGTAGATTCCTTCAAAGGCTCTATGTCGGGAGTTGTCTGGTCTGCAGTAGGATCCTTGTTGCTGTCTTGGGGACAATCGGTTGATGCTCTGGTGAAAACACAAAAGTAGTAGATTAAGAGTATATGTACACAACTGATGACAGTTTGACATTTTTTTTTGTCAATCACTATGTTTTCTGCAGTATATACTAGATTTAATTAGTAAGTACATTTTATTTGCATAGGACATTTACATCATAATAAATTTTATAGATAGATTGATATTGACAATGACAATCACATGCAGCCAAAATGCAGTGATTAAACCTACAATGAATTTTAAAGTGCATGGAAGTGGGGTTGAACAGGTTCAGAAACTTTTTATATAACGTTAACGTTATTCACCTGGGAGAGATGGGTTTCGCAGATAGCTTTGTCTGCTCTATCTTCTGTAGCTTAGCTTTCTGTCGTCTGTTGAAAACCTCCAGTCTCATTTTTCTTTTCCTCTTCTCTGGAGATGGAACGTAGTTGAAAATAGATGGAACAAAGTCCGGACTCAAAGGATTATCACTCTTTCTCCCTACAAAATAAATAGAAACATTTCAGTGTTTTGTTTACTTGTTGTTAGCACTTGCTATCTTACAAAACATGACATTGTTAGCCCCACGAATTGCATGCTATAATTCAACTAGCTAGAATTAAACTGACCCGAAACCACAATTAATTGTTACAGCCTTTTAAATAATCAATACTTAAGTTAGTAAGCTTTGTATTCGCTAAATTACCTGATATGAAGTGATCGCTGCACAAGCGGAATCCAACGGCTGGGGGGTCCCATCTTTCAGTCTTGTTTTGCTTGCTCCTGGCTCTTTTAATGGCACTGATCCACTTATCTCGCCTCTCTGCATCTTTAGGAATGCGGTAAAACGACGTACCTTTCTTTTTCCCTCGTTTATTTGTGCAACCTGGGGCACAACAGTTATCAACCATGTTTAATCGCCTTCACCACAACAGTCTGCCAGTCCGCCGAATACTGCCAAAATGGCGGTGCCCATGGTTTCCGGTCGCGTAACTACGTCATCCCCCGGAGCTCTATGTTAGCTTCGTTCGCGCCATAAAAGTCCACTTTCATATTAGAGTTAACGTTATACCTAACTTGGACTACTTTACTCAGACGTGATAAATATCTGATGTTGTTGTAATATAATTCTTAATTTAATTCTGAATTCTTTATTTTCGTATCTGACGGAAGCATGTCAAATGACCATGAAGTTTAAACGGATTTATCAACATTTAATCAGCAACAGTTCGAAATTTAGAGTATAATATAAGATGTAAGGGAACTCGATTGAAATGCTCGGCGTGAAATGATGCTTGAAAGTTGAACACAAAGACTTAACTTACCTCAAGTTCCCCGTAATGGCGCAGGATCGAAAAGGGATGATTTCAAGTCAGGCAAGTCACCCAAAGTTGTGCACACCTCCCTCCAGTGATGAGCTGAGCATGCGTGCTGACGTTGTGCTGCAGTAACAGTTGAAATCGGCTTCATACCGGTAAAAGGGTCTGAGCCGAGCGCCCAGCCCCAAAGTTTAAAAAAGTCGTCACTGTCAATGGTGGTAAATGTTTGAAATAGCCAATAAAATTAATTGCAGTCGTTTATAACAAGTACATGTTAACTTAGGCTACCCATCTCATCCCATTAACCCAAGTAAACACAGGATAGTCTACATATTAAACATTATGTTGGCCGGCATATTTTGTTTCTGTTATCCACCATTGGTAGACGAGCCAAAAGTTAACAAAGTTGTATGTATCGATGCCTGCCTGCAGTGACTTGGCCTAATTGCGGTTGCCACTACTCAGCCGATGCCGCGACTGCTGTGCGAGTGATGTCACGCGCATGCATGTTTAAAATACATAAACGTAAAGAATGATCTTCATGACAACTAAATATGTTTGCTATGGTTATAAATATTAAATAATGCTCTGTGTAAAACGACACATTTATTATTGGTAAGTATTACCGCAAAATATTGTTTTGTTTTGGACAAGTCACATTATCAGATAGACTATGGTCAGTAATTTACGTTTTCAAATAATTATTGCTACATTAAAACTATCATTGATTTAACCTAAAAGCCGAGTCATTCCAGATCATACAGCCAGAGCCGACCGGGTTACAGTGAATATGAATCGGCCCAGTGCTTTACAGCCGTAACAAAAATGCATGTGCCTGAGCGAGCTGCGGGCCACAGTCGGCCCGGTTAACACACGCCGATGCCGAGTCTAAGCCGGAGGCGCCGTGGGGCAGCCGAGCTCGGGCCGATTATACATGCTACCTGGGCACCTGGCGTACACCCAAAACCACGGTGACTTTGAGATTTATCAATATGGACGTTGGCGTAAATCCCACGCCAGCTCAGGAGGTGGTGTACGCACGTTTGGGTTAGTGTAGAAAAAAATGCGCAGAAAAACAATTCCTAACACTACAAAACGCACTGACAAACTAAAACATATGACAAAAAACAACAACAACAACATAGTAGGCAAATTATAAACTTAAGTGTAAAAATCTGTCACAAAGAACCGGCAAAAGTAATGATTATGAATATGTAAAATATAGCAAGGAGAATTTTAATTGTTTATTAATAAAGAAGTGTTTTCTTTGTGTCGGCTGCAAAGATGAAGTTGAGATGCTGACTCATGATCTTCGCAGTAGTGAACGCGCCAGAGAGAAATGCACATTTCAGATTACATAAGCAGAGAGCAGTCTGCAGTCTGTTTTCTTTCGTTTTGAATTGTTCTGTTTAAAAGTAGACATGTCTGAGGCATGTAGGGTACCTTATACGCTGAGTTTCGGTTCATTTATGAGATGAGCTCAGTTCACGCGTCCTCCGTTTCATGATTATCTATCATCTGCTATTTACTTCTTATTTGTTAAATCCAGGTAATTGGTTGATGAAACATTGATTAAAATTAAGATACAATTAATACAAAAAGAAATTCAGTTTAAAGAAAGGTTTTGTGCTTTCTGTTTGATGTCTCTGTGAAAGTTTTAAAATATATTTTAGTGCCGCTTTCAGAGCGCTCACGTCCGTAACATTGTTTTTTCCTCATAAATGCGAACATGAATAATAATAAGAATAAGAATATTACAAATGGACATGCAATTATTAATGTGAATGAATGGTACTCCACATCACATCATCATCACTAGTGTACGTGCTACGATATTAAATGCTAATTGTTGCTGTACACTTGCTGTAAAATAATGCACTCTGATAGGTCATTTGATCTCCACGTCGGAGAAGTTTCTCTTCTTTGCCGTCTTCCGTGTGTCCATGGCGTAAAATGAGGGCGTGGGGGAAGCGGAGACTTGAATATTTAGAGGCGTGTTATTCTAATGACGATCGTTTTCAGCCGCTGCATTTATCAAGGGCAGGTATTGCGTACACCAGGATTTCAAAGGTACGCACAGCTTCATACATCAGGCGGTGAGAGGAGTGTAAGCATAATCTTACGCCAACATATACGCCCATTTCTACGCAAGAATGATAAATGAGGGCCAGGGAGACTAAATAGGGAATAAAGAAAGGAGGATGTAGGCATTGTATTGAGTAACCACAAGGTGGCAGTATAGCCTCTCCTGTTGAGTGATGCTACATGTAGGGAATAAAAACATAGGAACATTAAAATAAAGAGAGCCTGCTAACACACAGAGCTAGCAGCACAAATGTTCATGAGTGACTTTAATGAATAATATAAAGCAGAACATTACAGAGGGTAAAGAACAAAGCAGGGGCCTGTACCATGAAGGTAGCTGAACAAACTCACAGGATTAGTTTTGAGTTGACAAAACCAAACCGATGCAATCAGGCTTTATTGGTACCATGATGCAGCTCATCAACTTTCTCTGTCAACTCAGGCTTTGATCTTAAGCTATGATTACTCCCTGAGCGCGTGCACATACCAAAGTGACGTTGGCACCGAACAACCAATCGCGTTCGATATGGATAGAGTGAGAGCGATATTTCTTTCTGCGGAGGAGCAAGAGATAATCATTCAGAATTACGATGAATTTAAATATGTATTACAAGCTCGACACAATACGGTCTCTGCTGCCAAAGCAAGAGAAGACTGTTGGAGAAAGATTGCTGATTGTGAATGTGTAAGCTAAATAAATACGTTCTTTATTCATGTAAAAATGTAGGCTATATATAGGCTATGAATGTATGTGTGTGTGAAATATAGCCTATATTTTTATAATATATAAAAAAAATGTGCATGTATATACTAATAAAGATTAATATTCATTGATTTTAGATGCAACTCCAAACGTTCTTGGCAGCTGATAAAGACAAAATATAAAAATATAATTCAAAGTAGCCTAGTAATTATTTAAACACAACCTTTTGTTATTTTTTTATTAACACTTGTTTGAAGCAAACCGAAAAAAGAGTGAAATTCAGAAAACCAGTGGAGGGCCACTCCTCCAGAATACACTGAGTTGGCTCTGATAGGAATAAGGGACGGGCGATTATGGATGGGATTACAGGTGCTGTACAATCTGACCCTGGTGCTGGCTCCTCTAAGCAAGTAACACTGGGTACGTGTGCGATACATTAATATTTTAAGTTTTAAATATGGCTGACTGTATGTTCTGCAGTTGAGGGAAATGCAGTGTCCCTGTTGAAGCCAGCACACACACACAGTCTCCCACATAGAGGTCAGTATGCAGCAGACAGAACACCAGAAACATATTGGCCTACTTTTATTTATCCGGGAGGAGGAAATGATGAAGACACTCTGTCTGTGTTCTGGGACAGTTGCTGAGGTGAATGCACTGGGCTTTTTATTAAGGCAAACATTTGAATGTGTGGCATAAAACAGGGACTGGCCCAAGTTACACATCTCTTTTATTGTATGATTTTTCACAACCTGTCCCAGAAACTGAAGCCTCTACTTCAACAGGCTTCAAAAGAAATGTGAACAAGGTAAGGATTTCAAACCCTTGACATATGTTACAGGCAGTGGTTAAATTGGGCCGGGGCTCTCCGGGGCTCAGCCCCGGCACATAAGCCTGCTCGTTTGCAGTCAGTTGACTACTAGAAATTATGTCACATACAATTTGATGAAAGTGATGCTTTTGAAAACATATTTCTGACAATAAATGAAAGATTTTTGAAATGGCATGTCTATTTTGTCTCGGCGGAGCTAGATGAGAACAATCGGAACACGGCCGTAATTTTGTTCAGCTGCTTAATCTCGTTGTCAGTCGACCATGATCGCGCACCGCTCGCGCATGCGCATCTGACACGGATAAATGTACGCAGCAATAATGAATGTTCCTGGGAGACCGTGGTTGCGCGGGATGTGGATGTTCCAGAAATGTCAAAAAAGTGCCCTGGCCTTGAATGACAAGGTAAGGAAAATAAGACTAAATCAAAATTAAATAACCAGGACTAGGTTGACCATGTGATTTTTCTCAGGAGATGTTTTGAGCATTTTACTTCAGATACCGGATTATCAGCAAACTGCCAAGAGAACTGCTAATTTAACGTTAGCTGGCTACTTAAAATAAACTAGCAATCTATTCAGTCAGCATATTTGTATTTGATCTGTGTGAATTACAGAAATATAAGACTTGCTAGACCTAAGTTACTTTTAGCTACCAAGCTCTGTGGTTAATGAAAATTAAATCAACCATTTATTCTCCAACTTTCAGAGATAAATTGAAATGAGTGGAGCATATCCACCCAGGAAGAGGAAACTGACTTACTTCTTCAAAAGGTGGGGTGATATTCCAGACATGTTTAGCATGACTAGCTCTGTAACATGTTGGCAGTAGAGATGGGACAGTATGAAAATGATCAAAATTATCACAGTGTTCGGTATTATTGCGGTATTTTTAAAAGTGTGTTCAATATGTTCAGAAAGCACTGACAGCCTGTCAGTGACAGGCCTACACAAGCTGAACTAGTTTCAAAAAGTGTAACAGTGCTTAATATATTACAAAAATATAGGCAATATGCTTGTAAAAACTATTGAAAACGGTCTGAAACACTGTGAAAGAACTTGAACCAGATATGTCTGGCTGAGATCCAGGAAGATTTATTTACAACTCCAACGTGAAGTCAACTATGAAGTTGTATTTGAGGTTACATGTGAAGTTGGTTGTGGTTCTAAAATATAAACAAATAATAATGCACAATAATAAGCATCTGACTTACTATGAAAATTATTTACCAGTACTAAATATTATAGCCACCAGCATACAAGAAACAATACTAAGAATTACATTAATTTCTCTGTAATAATTAACATAATTTGTACCGTTACACCGGCAATGATCTCATCCCTAGTTGGCAGCAGACTTTACAGTGATGTACTCAGCAGACTTACCAGATGATTTAATTGATATCATATCAACATTCTATTAATGTTAAAGTTACAGAGCACCTGGCGTGTAAGAAAAGGCAGACTAATACTGAGGTGTTTGCATACCAGCCATTGTGGGAAGTAATGAAGTTATAGATGAGTGATGAGTTATAGATGTGTGTTCTCTGTACTGTTTTTAAGAATGTGTATGAAATTAAATGTAAAATCAAAATTAAATTACAAAGGTAAAACACAAATAAATTCAAATGTTGATTGTAAAACTAACCAGTGCTATCATCATTTTTATATCTTAAAGCTGCAGTCCGCAGTTTTCGCCATCTCTGTTCGAAATCTGCAATTGCAGTTATTCGCGGAATTATCAACTTTACGTGGGTTGTGTAATGAGGCAACCACTGGAGCCAGAAATCAAAACTTTGCCTTTTTATGTGTGTGTGTGTGTGTGTGTGTGTGTGTGTGTGTGTGTGTGTGTGTGTGTGTGTGTGTGTGTGTGTGTGTGTGTGTGTGTGTGTGTGTGTGTGTGTGTGTGTGTGTGTGTGTGTGTGTGTGTGTGTGTGTGTGTGTGTGTGTGTGTGTTGTCGTAGTAAAGAGAGAGAATGGGAGAAGGAAGTTTGTATGAGGTGGACCTGGTCACCACAGACCCAAATCTTCTCAGCTGTTGCTACTGTCATATGCTGCACTGTCTCTCCATGTGGCACATTATGTTTAGCACATTGTATGGGTCACTATATCATAACAAGGTAATACAACGTGTAATCAAGTGATGACTGATTAACAGTAATGTAAATGCTAAATGTCCTAATACCTGTTGCAAAGTAAATGCTCTTAACCTTGCAGTTTTTCACATATCATGTAATACTCAATTTCTCCATTTCTTTGCACAAAACTCTCCAGAAAGTGCTATTTAATGGTTTATTTTTCAAAAAAAAAAAAAAAATCCCGGGGGGGGCATGCCCCCGGACCCCCCTAGTGAGAGCACCCCCACTTAATAAATCCCAATTTAACCCCTGGTTACAGGTGTTTGTCAAGGAACTTTTTGTGAGTTGATTAGCCTCCCAAAACTTGTAATGATCATGTTTGTGGTGGAATTATGTTTCAGGTGGAAACAGACTCAGTCAGGGCCCTTTACAAAAGAAGCCTATAGAGACTGCACACTAAAGGAGCCTATAGAGCTAGACTGCACACTAAAGGAGTCTATAGAGCTAGACTGCACACTAAAGGAGCCTATAGAGCTAGACTGCACACTACAGGAGCCTATAGAGCTAGACTGCACACTAAAGGAGCCTATAGAGCTAGACTGCACACTAAAGGAGCCTATAGAGCTAGACTGCACACTAAAGGAGCCTATAGAGCTAGACTGCACACTAAATGAGCCTATAGAGCTAGACTGCACACTAAATGAGCCTATAGAGCTAGACTGCACACTAAAGGAGTCTATAGAGCTAGACTGCACACTAAAGGAGCCTATAGAGCTAGACTGCACACTAAATGAGCCTATAGAGCTAGACTGCACACTAAAGGAGCCTATAGAGCTAGACTGCACACTAAAGGAGCCTATAGAGCTAGACTGCACACTAAAGGAGCCTATAGAGCTAGACTGCACACTAAAGGAGCCTATAGAGCTAGACTGCACACTAAATGAGCCTATAGAGCTAGACTGCGCACTAAAGGAGCCTATAGAGCTAGACTGCACACTAAAGGAGCCTATAGAGCTAGACTGCACACTAAAGGAGCCTATAGAGCTAGACTGCACACTAAAGGAGCCTATAGAGCTAGACTGCACACTAAAGGAGCCTATAGAGCTAGACTGCACACTAAATGAGCCTATAGAGCTAGACTGCACACTAAATAGAGCTAGACTGCACACTAAAGGAGCCTATAGAGCTAGACTGCACACTAAATGAGCCTATAGAGCTAGACTGCGCACTAAAGGAGCCTATAGAGCTAGACTGCACACTAAAGGAGCCTATAGAGCTAGACTGCGCACTAAAGGAGCCTATAGAGCTAGACTGCACACTAAAGGAGCCTATAGAGCTAGACTGCACACTAAAAGGGGCCTATAGAGCTAGACTGCACACTAAATGAGCCTATAGAGCTAGACTGCGCACTAAAGGAGCCTATAGAGCTAGACTGCACACTAAAGGAGCCTATAGAGCTAGACTGCGCACTAAAGGAGCCTATAGAGCTAGACTGCACACTAAAGGAGCCTATAGAGCTAGACTGCACACTAAATGAGCCTATAGATCTAGACTGCACACTAAAGGAGCCTATAGAGCTAGACTGCACACTAAATGAGCCTATAGAGCTAGACTGCACACTAAAGGAGCCTATAGAGCTAGACTGCACACTAAATGAGCCTATAGAGCTAGACTGCACACTAAAGGAGCCTATAGAGCTAGACTGCACACTAAAGGAGCCTATAGAGCTAGACTGCACACTAAAGGAGCCTATAGAGCTAGACTGCACACTAAAGGAGCCTATAGAGCTAGACTGCACACTAAATGAGCCTATAGAGCTAGACTGCGCACTAAAGGAGCCTATAGAGCTAGACTGCACACTAAAGGAGCCTATAGAGCTAGACTGCACACTAAAGGAGCCTATAGAGCTAGACTGCACACTAAAGGAGCCTATAGAGCTAGACTGCACACTAAAGGAGCCTATAGAGCTAGACTGCACACTAAATGAGCCTATAGAGCTAGACTGCACACTAAATAGAGCTAGACTGCACACTAAAGGAGCCTATAGAGCTAGACTGCACACTAAATGAGCCTATAGAGCTAGACTGCGCACTAAAGGAGCCTATAGAGCTAGACTGCACACTAAAGGAGCCTATAGAGCTAGACTGCGCACTAAAGGAGCCTATAGAGCTAGACTGCACACTAAAGGAGCCTATAGAGCTAGACTGCACACTAAAGGAGCCTATAGAGCTAGACTGCACACTAAATGAGCCTATAGAGCTAGACTGCGCACTAAAGGAGCCTATAGAGCTAGACTGCACACTAAAGGAGCCTATAGAGCTAGACTGCGCACTAAAGGAGCCTATAGAGCTAGACTGCACACTAAAGGAGCCTATAGAGCTAGACTGCACACTAAATGAGCCTATAGATCTAGACTGCACACTAAAGGAGCCTATAGAGCTAGACTGCACACTAAATGAGCCTGACTGTGAGCTGAGGAGGCTTCACATTTAAAAAATAAATGCAACAGCTACATTAAACTGATCTCAGTATGTGAACTTATTTAACCAAGTAACACTTTAGCATGAATATTTATTAATGCAACTTTCTATTGCTTTCTTTCTCAAGTAGATTGTTATCTATTAATTTTACTATTAATTTAAAGATTCATCTCACAGAAAATAATAATTTAACATGTTCACATAATCTCTACCTGAACATTAAGGCTGTGAAAGGACTTTCTATTAACATAATCTGCCTCATGTTCTCCTAGAGAAGTGGAGATTGCAACATGTGTGCAGGCTATTGCTCCAATGACTCTATAGGGAATCCTATCATAAGATTAACCGAAAAAAAATAAAAAAAGATTTAAAATAATGCTTAACATGTACTTTATTGTATAGTAGGCCTACATTTGTGAAATTTGCTTTTTGAAAAAAAAAAAAAAAAAAAAAACGTGATGTCACCCTATCAATATATTTTACCGGCAATTTTATAAAAACCCTCTCTTATGGACATGGTAAATAAATGTCTGGGGAACACTATTAAACTATTAATGT